>CAIGRR010366841.1:0-10225 GCA_903798365.1 Fraxinus sp. 1973-6204
CCAAAATTACAATTTTTATGGAGTAATCAAGTTGAGACTCTTCTCATATACACTTAGAGATGGAACGAGAGAATAGTTGATGCCCTACCCGGTGGAAGCATTAGGATTTGGAATGATCTCGTACAAAAATTTGTCACGGAATACTTTTCACTATCAAAAGTAACTAAAATAAGACACGAGATATCCACTTTTTAACATGATGAATTAGAGAGTTTTCACGAAGCATGAGAAAGGTTTAAGGACTTGATCAGAAAGTGTCATTGCCACGGTTATGACAAGCTTATATTATTCTGCCCAAGGTCATATATGGCAAGCCTCTGCATTGATCATTCAAATCCAACTGATGGTGACGAGCTTAAGTATTATTTGCAAAAGGGTTGTAACCATAACAAACACAAAGAAATGAAGGAAAGAATTTTTTTATATAAACAATCAAATTTAATACAAGGATGGGAGGGGGCTGTTACAATCAGTTCAATACAAGGCCAAAAAATCTAGGATGCAGCGTCATTCTGTCGAGGCTCTACTGGGGCATCCACTTCCTCCACAGAATCTTCGACCTCATTGGCAATAGTGAATGACTCTTTAGCCAAGAATTCCTCTTTAAGAGCCGCCAATCCAGTTGGGGATGCAAATCTCAGCAAGTCTCCCAAGGACTTCATTTTATGCAACCTTTTTCCAATAAAAGTCAAGGCCATCATGCTCAGCCATTTCATGGAAGTGAGCCACATATTCGTTTACAGCTACCTTCCCTACCCCACTCAATTGTTGATTCGAGTTGGCATCTTCGGCAGTCAGCTCTTCAACATGAACCTTCAGCTTCCCATTTTCCTTATTAGTAGCTTCCAAGGCTGACAAAGCGATCCTCTGTAAATTATCAGTGTTCTCCACATGCTTCGTCAAAGTATTCACCTCAACTTTGTAAAGATGGACTTCCTTATTTAATTCATCATTTTCCTTGGCGATTGCATCCACTATCGACTCCGCCTCGGCTTGCTTCACCTTGGAGGCTTCCATGGCTTCATTAGCTAAAGACGCCTCAGCCTTGGCCTTATTCAGTGCCACCTCAGCAACTTTTACCTTTGTAAGGTACTTTTTATTGAGGCCCTGCAGTTGTCCCATTTCCATTTGGGCATTCAAGAAGAAGCCTTGAGAGCCGCCTACAGGGCGAGACCTGCCTCCACCATATCGACCTAGTCACAAGTCTTAGCATACGAAGAATACTTATCACACCAATATTTGTGATGGACCCTCGTAACCCCTTGGACCTCAGGAAGAAGTACCTCCATCATAGTAGAGATGATTTCGTCCAACCTTCCACAAATGAAGTTTTGAGCCTTTCCTTCAGATAGGGCACTCCTGGCTTCCCTCTCCCACCTCAGCTTAACGAGGCCAACCTCCTCTTCGGTCGCCTATTCAACATCCACAATTTTTACAGAGGATATGGGTTTCGCTACAATGGGAGAGGGAGAGGCCCGATATTCTTTGATAGAACCAACTTCTTTTTTTGGGCCTCTCCAAGGAAGTTTCTCTTTCTTTCCCCTTCTCTTATTTTTTTTCCTTTTTCTCTGGAGGAGACGGTGGGTTCGTCTTTGAGAGGCACTCTTAGGCACCTCATAAAGTGCATGTCTGACTTGACATATTCTTTCTTATCATGTTGACCTATAAATAAAGGGAAGCATTAGGAATTAGGCCTAAAAAGATGCACTTCACATAATGAGAGGAATAACTGAGAGATGTCTTACCCTTGGTAGCCATCAGTCGATGCATGACAAAAAAAATTCGCTTGCCGATAACATTCTTGAAAGACCTTCTCTCTAAGGTAGCTCGTAGATGGCCTTTATAATGCTCTACTCAGATGACTCAAGCTCGAATCGGTTAAGTGCAGCTACATAAAGCTTACATTAGACATACAAAAAGAGGGGAGAACAAATGCACAAGAGAAATGTTACACTAGATGAAGGTTCCACTATACTCATAGTATTGGGTCAGCACGATGATCTCTGGGACCGCATCTCCCTCTATTGTTTGCCAGCGACACCTAACCCAAAATCAGGAGGACTTTCAATTCTTGATGGAGCTTGGGGTCCCCCAGATGAATGGAGAGTACGGGACCCATGGGTTTATACAGTTACCACCCCTTGCAGTCACTCATCCCATTAGAGGTCGAGGTTGAAAAAAGGTTTGGAAAACGTGTGGGGGCATATCCTCTCCAAGAGTGACCTCCTTCCAAAGAAGAAAGGCCCATGCTAATTAGCTCCATGCATTGGCACTAGTTGGGTGGGGGTCAAGTTGTAGTGCCTAAGAATGTACCTGAAGAATGGATGTAATGGTAGCTTCATTCTCCCACCTAAAATAGCCTCGCTAACTGCTACACACTACTTCTTAGGAAAATGGGCTCTCTCCTCCGAGGTCAGCACAAACATCTCTATATTATCTGGAATCCTATACCTCTCCCTAAAAGTTTCCAATTCATCATCCTTAATATCCGCATGTCACAAAGAAGTCCCCAATCTAATACTAAAATCTATGGGGCTCTCTAGCATCATCCATAATCCTTTTAGTATGGATTATGGGAGATACACCCATCTCGACACAAATTAATGCCATATCTATTTCAGAAGACCCCTCAGACGCATTTGTTTTTGAAGAATAAGCCATTTTATATGGATAAAATTGAAAGTTTGAAAATGTGGGATACTTACACAGATCTGGATTCTTGGAAATGAGAAAAATGGATTTTTTTTACATAGAAAGTGCTAGAAGATTGGGAGTATTTCAACACTTAGGGTTTTTAATTTTTGCAAGGCGAAGAAAGGGAAAAAAGAAGGTTGATGGCCTTTTATAAATGTAAAATGAAAGAACCTCCACCGTTGGATGTTTTCCCACTCAAATTTGAGCTGTACATTTGCAGTCTCATCTACTACGTTGAAACCAAAAGGTGCTTGCCCAATATTCGAATCAGATGAAATCATGAGTTACATGTGCCATGGATTCACGTAAGCTTCGCTCTCTGTAAAGTACACCACATCATTGCACATTAAATTTGCACGCAATACGAACCTTGGAAACCCTACCGCAATTATTTTTATTGGAAATCAATGTGTCTTTCAAATCATTAGAGCACGCCACTCGGGTGCTGCAGTTTTATCATAGAGGCTCGACATCTTCTCCAAGGGCCTCGTCTCGTATCATTCTAGCCTTATGAAAGAGGCTCGACATCCACTCTAAAGGCCTCGCTTCGTATCATTCTAGCCTTATCACATCTTTAATTATGAAAGAAGATCGACATCGACCACAAGTTTTTCTTCAAACTTGAAAGTTCATACATTATATAAATAATCATACCTGGACTTCAGGGACTGTTGTTACGCTTGGAAAAACTAGGACCCATAAATAGGCCCAAGTAGCCCATATGGCGAACAGATTGGGAGGCACACACCTCATATACTGGCATGCGACGACCCAGTCACACGCTGGCGAACCACTTCGAGTACGAACGACCCAATGTCCCTTACACAGAAAACCTGGATCGACCTCATTACATGCATACCCCATTGCAAAAGCCAACCTAGGATGAGGCGGTGACGAGATCTTGAACGAATCTCATGCCATGTGAGTTGACGAGATAACTCACCGCCACCGCCGCTACTACTGCCATCCTATTTGGTCAAGTCTAAAGCTCAAGTTAGGCTTTATGGATACAAAAGTGGTCTTAATATTTAAGGCTATGATGGATTGATGTATATGACAAGAGGGGGGAGTTGTTTAGACGAGGCTACGTGCACTATCATCCAGCGGACTCTTTTCATTTTGTCCAAGTATAAAAGCTCACACTTAATACCATTCAAATGTAATGCAAGTTTAGACTCTCAAAGCTATATTCTTGACACACATTTTACTTTTTCACCCTAAAGCCGACCCATATTTTTTTACATTGGATGCTCACGTTTTGAGATCTCCCACACTCAAAACTATTTCACCAACTGAATTTACCATTAGAGTATGCGTGGCCAACTCCACCCCCTGGAAAAGTTCACATGTGACTAACAGTTTAAGAATCCAGCTTACATGGACATGAGAGATCTTGAGATCTGTTGACCACATCATTGGTACGTTTTTTTGGTCAATAGTCAATAACTTGACTTTATTAAATAAAGTTTTTAGTCATACATCAGCTGAATTGACAGTTGTTTCTTAAGTCATCTTTAACCCTTCGGATTATAATATTTCCATTGTTGTCCTACCCACAATTCTACCTTCTTCCTTCTTGTTCTTGTTAATTCCCCAATGATCGATTTTTTTGCATTTCTCAATGTCAATTGGTTGCTTGAGTGGAGCATTCATTGTGAAGCTCTGTTGTTTTTCTTCCACCCTTGAGATTAACTCACCTTTTTTAAAAATCTATTAATGCTCGTGCAGTTACTAGGAATGGTCTCCCCAAAATTAATAGCATATGTTGAGCATCTATATCAAGGATAATTAAATCGGCTAGAAAGTAGTGATCTCCAAATTTGATGAGCATATCCTCTACCACTCCATAAGGATGTTTGAGTGTCCTATCAGCTTGCTGTAGAATTATTGATGTTGCTTTTGGATCATTCAATCCTAATTTTCTGTAGATAAATAGTGGCATCAAATTAATACTTGCTCTAAAATCAATTAAGGCTTTTAAATTATGTGAATTTCCTATTGAGTAAGATACAAAGAAACTACTTGGATCTTTTAGTTTAGGAGAGAGCATCTGCTTTATGATTGCGGTGTACTTTTCAGTCAATGCCACCTCTTCATCTACTGACAGCTCTCTCTTATTAGTCAACATCTATTTTAGAAACTTTGTGTAATTTGGAATCTGTTGAATGACGTCAATGAAGAGAATGTTGATGTGAATTTGTCTGAGTGCATCCAATAACTTCTTAAATTACTTTTCCAGTATTTGTTCTACAACTTTTGAGGAAATGGGATTGGAGGTATGTGTTTATTAACATGAACATTTGCCTTAACATGTGGATTGTCCGACTTTTCTTCTTATGCAACCTTTGTTGATTATTCAAATTGAACTACTTGTTCATTGCCTATGGTAGGTACTTTTTCTGTAGCAGCAGCTAGTATTTTCACTGTTATTTCTCGAAATTGAACTACACTTCGAGTAGTGATGACTCGTACCCATTCTCTAGGATTTGTCTCAGTGTTGTTTGGTAAGGTCCATTGAGTTCTCCTCACTATTGCAGCTGCCATCTGACCTATCTAAGTTTCCAAACTTTTAATTGCAGCATGCTGGTTCTAAATAATTGCATGTTGGTTTTTGAAATTAGTTTCACTCTTAATAATGAACTGAGTCAATAATTCCTTAGTCGATGCTTTATGTTTTGCTGCTGCTATTGTTGAAATTCCGTCGGTCTTGCTTGAAAATGTCCTCATTGTCCTTGATTTTTATTGTTAGCCAACGAGAAATTACACCCTGGATTATATGTGTCGGAGTGAGGGTTATTTTGTTGCCTCTGGAAACTTTGCACATAACAAACCTCCTTAGGCTGAATTATATGCGTGGAGGCTAAATGATATCTTTCTTCAGTATGATATGTCCCGAAACATTCGCAAATCGATTTCGATTGGTATATCATGTTCACATTCTGAGTAAAGCTGTCTAACCTCCTTGTCAATGCTTCCATTTAGGTTGCTAATGATGCAACTATGTCAATGTTGTGTATTCCTGTTGTTTTCCTCGACACTTCCTTGTCTATTGGCCACATGGATTGTTTCTCTACAATTCTCTCAAATAAGTCCAAGGCATTATCCAATGGAATATCCAATATTAAACCTCCTGCTAAAGCATCGGCTATGTTGCGGAATTTAGGTCTCAAACCTGAATAGAATATGCAAATCGTAAAGTGTTCGTGATCGTTGACAAATAATAGAATTGATGAGTGATGGTATCGTCCCATAGAGAATAAATTCAATTAAAATTTACTAGTTTTTATGAGATTTGAATTATGCAAACAAAATTGAGTTTGATTTTGTTTTATGTTAAATTAATCTAAGAAAGTAGTAAAAATGTGGCTTTTATCAATTTATAGATGATTGTATTGGATCTCGAATACGCCTATTGCTATCTATTTCAATTCTTGATTTGTAATCTAGTTCTGATCATGCGTTCTTGACAATTGATAAATTATGATATATAATTTTTTTTTTCAAGACAAATTAAATATATCATAACCACGACCCGAACATATTCCTAACCTGAATTCGAATGATTAGAATGCATTAAAAATTTAAATTATATATATGATTGTACACGTGATAAATGTTATTCCTAATATTTATTGCACATATGTTAATTTTGTCGCGTATTGTGAGCCTCCCAACATTAAACAAGCAACTTATCATCTAATTGGTGGCCAATCAATTAAATAATGCAATGGATATGTAAAATTAATCAAGAAACACAAGAATTAAACTAAACTACTAATCTTGAATTTTAAAAAAATTAAAATAGGGTTCATCTTTATCCAATACAAAAAGAATCGAGCCTAGTATATTAATATATAAATTATAATAAAAGTAATAGAAAAATATCATCCGGATCATGAAATAATTCAAAATATGTTGATCTTCAAGTACAAAGTTGAATTCTTCAAAAGTTTGATGTAATTGACCTTTAGTTCCTTGCTAGGGCTTGATTTTCTCTCTCAAAATATAATAATTGGCCCCTTATTCTTGATGAATTTGATAATATTATTGTATATAAAGAGGCAAAAGAGGATTTTTATTTTTCAATGTGTAACATTCGTTTTGTACTTATAAGAGTAAAAAATGGGTCAAAATCGCGTCCGATTTAGGTTCCAATAGAGTTTGAACTGTGAAAGGAAAACATTGATTCATCTGCGAAAATGGTCTGTGTGCACACTAGCATAACAACCGTGCGTGCATCATAGACCCAAATATCTCTTGGGTTGGAGAAAATAGGGTACCGCGCGCGCAACAAGAACTGCCCCCGCACGTGAACGGGTTTTCTTCGGTTTGTCTCTGAATAACTTTTGGTATTTTTGCCACAACTTTCATTGTATATATCCGATTGAGGAAATTTAAAATGAATTGAAAATATAATTCAGAGGGATAAAATACTTCTAGAAGTATAAATTTTTCAATTCGAATGTTTGATATCCGAAAAATGGATCTCAATTTGAGGCTAAAAATTCGGAGCATAACTTCTTCGACTGAAAATTGATTTTTGAAAATGCTTCCACTATATTTCACTCATTTGACCTCCAATTGTATCCAATTGATCTTGTATAATCTTCAATCATAGTTTTTTGGTCTGAATTAAATATTAGATGTTTACACTTTGGTCCCCGAATTTTGGATTTTCTTCGTTTTCGCACCTTTTTCGTTCATTTCTTGCAAATCCATCAATTTGCATTGAGTTCAACTTTACAAACATAATTAACACAAAATTAAGATATATCTTATCCGAATCACTGACAAATACTCTAATTTAATGATCTAAATAAGTGTATAAAATACATTTATCACACCACATCATTTCTCCCAACCTAAGTGGATAATGAGTTTCCACCTAATAGAAGTAATAGAATTGCATTTCTCACACTCCACCTGATCGGGATCTCTTCATAGATAAAAAATTTCAACATTTAATTAGCTCTCCACTCGTGATCCAATGTCATACTCTACATTCCTGGTACAAACCACCAATGTATTTCTAGACATCTATACTCTACATTACCAATAGACACTCAACACACTGCTAATGCATCTCAAATCCACTATGGTAAATCAACACATTTGGCAATCACAAAGGTTAGGACTCAATCTAAATTGACCCGCACACTACAAGGTTACTCCGACACCATTACTCAAAAAAGTCCACAAAGGATAGTGTGAGGGTGGCACTCACAAAGAGAATAGAAGAAAGAGTTGGTTACTTCACCATACTCTCTCACACTGCTCATATAGCAAAATGAGTATGTCACAAATCTCAACCCACTATGCATGCAAACACATTGCACAAAGTAATCAGATTGCTCTCAAATTCATGCAAATGCACATATCAAATATATTAAAATGCATATATAACAATGCAACAGAATTAAGCATTCACACACATGCAAAAATGATTATATACGGATGCACATGAAGTAACTAGGTTTATTCTCAATACCTTACTAGGGTCATCACTCGACCTATAATCACATTCGTCTCACCTCTCTTCTTATCTTTCGTTTTATTACCATTCATAGGACAACCTATTTCACCATGTTCAAATTTACGGTAGTTAAAACATATCTTACTTTTCGCACTTGCCTTAGACCTACATTTGCCATCAAAAGTTTTATGAAAAACCTTTTCGTCTTGTCAAATTGAAAACTCACATTTTTCATTAGAAATTACGACTCAAAATGTGTTGTCATTTTACTAAAAAATGTACAAAACTCAAAATGTAACCAACGAGACCACAAGCAAAGAACCAACACAATTCACACAGAATAGTCAAACAAACTTTCCTAAGATCACGTGTAATTCTAATAATGAAAAATAATTGGTGACAAATTTACAAAAAAAATCAAGGCAAATAATTAAAAAGTAATTTTTAGGTCTAGTTACAGGCAATGATTACCTTTTCACAGTAACTCAAACCTAACGTCACCCTGCACGATGACTTCTAATGCGAAAAATAAATGACTATACTACACAATAGTAATAATTGCATAACAAAATGGAAATGAAACGACACCGAACGGACCATGTCTGAAGGTCCGTAAATATCGAGAGATGTGAATTCACTACTTTAGGGCCACCTCTTTTCTCCCTAAAGTCTCTAGCAACTGTAGGAACTAATCAATTACGAACAACGCTACAATGCTAGAAAAATGTTAGCAACAAACTGCCTGAAAACACTATTGCCTAAAAGTGCCCCAGGCGCCATCATGCGCTCGTCGGAGTTCTGCTCGTGGTTGTCACGCATCGCTACTGGTCTCATATATTGGCCATACATGAGCGCCTCCACCTACACCTTTCATCGGTGGTCTCCATTTCACCCAACTCATTCTGGATCGGTTAGAAATCACGGAATCAACCTTAGATTTTGGGCAGTTTTCTGGACAGTTTTACGATTTATTTTCTGCATCATTTTAGTCGGTTTCTGGAAGTTTTTGGTTATTTTTAGCCAAATCCACCACCTTGAAGCTATAATACCAATTGTTGCAAAAGTTTGCTCCAAGGATCATCAAAAACGGTAATTTTTGGGTTCAGTTTCTCTACCAAACAATCAATCCAAACGGTTCCAACCCACAACCACTATATTAATCTTAATTGCTCCTCAATCTCACCCACAAAAGACAAGATAACAGTGATGATTTATAAGCCACAAAGACACGAGAAAAATAACGGAAGAAGACACAAAAAGGAGGCCAAATACACAAAGAAAGCCAGTGAGTTTTCTCCCCACTAAGGCAATCTTTTTTCGAGCAAGAAGGCAACCGTGTTTTCTCTCAATTCAAACACAAATCACACACCTTAAGACAATGTGTGTGTATATATATATATATATATTTAGTTGGACCAAAGAAGTCTCAAATGGGCCAAGTTTCAAAGTCATCCAAGATGTAATATATATGGACCGTTAGCAACATTAATTCTTTAAGCTACTTCCAATGGCACATGTTATTTTTGGGTCGAGCCTTTGGACTTGGTTGTTGGTAACAATTAAATCTAACAATTACATCATAGCTCGAGATTCATTAGGTATCAAAACCCAACATAAATGTTGTAATACCGAGCCAAATTGATTTCTCCTTATTTGACAATTGACCTTTAGAGACATAAAAGTTTGGATTTCTCTTTATTTGGCAATTGGCTTATTGACCTTTTTTTTTGTTCTTGGTATTTTTTTTCCTCTTTTGTGGGTTTAGCTCTTGTAAAAAGGATTTCTAAAGTTTTATGGAAGCGTACCTTACCACATTGTTTTTAGAGGAAATCATGCTTAGAATTGCGATTTAAATCATATTCAAAATGTACTATTCATTTTTGTTTACATAATTGTATTGCACAATCCCTCTTACCATCTTTAATTCTCAAAGCTCCCATTTTCAATCTTGTTTATAGTTCGGGCCACAGTGTCAAAGATCGCAACTTTACTTAGCCTCTTGACCCAATCACAGTTGCAGTTTGCTCAACTTTAGTCGCACATTGTAAATATTAGTTC
>CAIGRR010366900.1:0-12358 GCA_903798365.1 Fraxinus sp. 1973-6204
AAAAGTATACCCGACTAAAAAAATTTATTGGTCAATAAAAGCGATCTTTTACCGACTAATTTTTGATTGGTCAGAAAAGTTAGTCGGGAAAGTCATTGTTTCTTGTAGTGCAAAAAACTTCTCATTTGATGTTTTCCTTCATTCTTTTATCCATATTTTGATATCTTAAAGTCCAACATAAATTTTAACTCCTAATACGGCTTCCAAATAGAACTTCAGCTAGAATTTGCCAAATAAATTTCGAATATATTCCAAAAGCATTCCAACAAATAGCATTACCTTAATGAGAATTCTCAATTATCTTCAAAATATAATCCTACTACATGAGTAAGCTTTAAAGATTCTCTGCCTGGAGACAATCTCTACAGCAAGGAACGAACTTCAACTCTTAAATAAAATTTGTCTGGATTCATACCCAAGATTTGTCCGAGCTCAGGAAGAGGGTGAGGGTTTCACTGAATTTTCTGTTCATGAACAGGAACGCAATGGTGGGGGGAGTTTTGGTGATTTCTGTGTACTGAGGTCATGATGTTTATTACATTGAATCAATGTCACAAATGTCGAGCCTTGCTACTTGTACATAATTTTGTGTACATCAAGGTGTCCACCCCCTCACAAGGGGGTGGGGACCACTTGGAGATAATATTTTTTATTCAAGTGGGTTCCACCCTCATGTGAGATAGTTGATACCTCGATGTACAAAAAATTATGTACAAGTAGATAAATTCATGTCACAAATGGTTGATGTTTTTTGGGAGTTGGGATTTAGGGGTTATGTGATGTGATTGTTTTATGGGTTGCATTACGTGTACACACAACAATGTGTTTTGCGATTTCCAATTATTCAGGTAATTATGCTTTTCACTTTTTGTATATGGACTCGATTTAGCGTGTTTTATAATTTTGTACTCAGCTGAGCATAATCATTTATCAATTAATGGTTTGGTAATCCCGAAACTTAAGGAATAAGAACAAGTTTGTGGGCTGGTATATGGAAATAAAAATGCCTGGTTGAGAAATTACCGTCGTGTCATGATGCCATATTTGGAGAAAATGGAGGAAAATAATAATACAAACTTTGATCTTTAAGAACAAAGAAATACTTATCTAGCACATGAATTGTATTTCATGTTACAAATGATGTATATGGTGTTTCGTTTAGATGTAAAATATTTACAACAATCTATGCCCTATGTAGTTTTAAACTTTATGTTTATGTATGTTGTTTTCTCGCTATATCATTTCACAGTAGTTGCTTTTTATGTGTTCTTTTCTCTCTTATAGGTAAGGTTCTTTCACAGTTTTCTTGCTGTAATTTGAATATTTTCTCTTACCGGTTTGTAAATTTATTTCATTTGATAATCATCTGCTCATTTTTCGTCGATGGAATACTTGCACTAGTTTGGTGTATTTATATTTGATGCTTAATGTTTTTAGTTGTTGCTTTGCGTTTGGGAAATAGTATTCTCGTATGAGTTGGCTTCTCAAAAATGTAATCACATCCATCATGGAGAATTTTAAAAGTTTTCTTATTAGTCATCGAAGTTTACAAAATGTAAAGTTCAGTGACCTCTATAAACCTTACGTAAAGTCAAGTGACCAATGAAGTAATTATCCTAATAATTTTGTTGTGTGTGAAATGAGGTGAGGGGTTGAGTATTTTATAGGAGGAAAATCTTATGTAAGCTTCATAGTATTGTTATGTGACGACAAATTTATAAATCATGTAAGTAAAATATATTGTATTGACTTATTATTATTTATTGACTTGTTTAAATTAGAATGCATTTTTTTTTATGGAATTTTTTTAAATAAATTTTTTATTTTATTTTTCTAAGTAACTTTTTTTTTAAATAAGTATTTATTTTATTTTATTTTTCTAAGTAACTTTTTTTTTTAATAAGTCTTTATTTTATTTTTTAAGTAACATTTTTTTTAAATAAGTTTTTGTTTTATTTTTTAAAATAATTTTTATTATAATTTAAAAAAAAAATTATTATATATATATTATACAAAGTTATCGTTCTACCCATTTTAAAATTAATGAAAATGGTAAAAAGAAATTAGGTGGTAATGGTGAAACGTTATATAAAATTGAATGATCATTGTGAAATGTTATATGAAATTGTATGACCATGATAAAATCAAATCAAATTAGGTGGTGACGGTGATGTTAAATATAAAGTTGAATGATCATTGTGAAACAAAATCAAATTGGGTGATCATGGTGACACTAAATATAAAGTTGAGTGGCTACTAGTGGATTTAACTCATTCTTCTTCTATTTGTGGATGGCTACGGGATGGAAGGTGTCAAATACCAAGTCGAAATGAAATTAAAATATTATTATTTTCTATTTGTTTATTTATTTATTTTTATTAACTTCAAAATGAAAATTGGATCCAAGTGATCATATGCCAATTCAGATTCGATTATTCACACTGTCACTCACTGGTTATGATTAATGCATAACGGTGGTATTGATAGAGTTGAACCCTCAATACAGTGCAAAATGAAGGCAAATCCTTACACTGCAAATTCTCCTCCCTTTTCTCCCCCAATTTTCCTCCTTTTTACCCCTAATTTTACGCCAAATCATGCTAATGGCAGAATAATCAAAGCATCATCTTCATCTTCATCTTCATCAGACGAAAAAAAGAGCAAAATCGAAATAAGGGTTTGTACTAACAGGACTTGCAGGAAACAAGGATCATTGGAAATTTTCCAAGTGTTCTCAGGAATTGCGCCTCCACATGCTTCTGTGATTTCTTGCGGGTGCCTCGGTCGATGTGGGGCAGGCCCCAACGTCGTCGTTTTGCCTGAGGGTGCGTTTTTAGGGCACTGTGGGACTCCCATCAAGGCCGCGAATTTGATGTCGTTAGTTTGCGGGATTGATAGCAGCGAGGTCGATAGTAGTTCAGAAAATTGCTTGAAGGCATTGGCGTTGAGGAAGAGAGCTGAGGATGAAACGAGACTCGGAAATTTCTCGATTGCCTATAATTTGCTGTCACAGGTACAGATAAACGATTTTAATAATAATAAATATTGCTTTTGATGCTATAGTTAAAGGATGGCAACTTGCAAGATTACAGTGTGATTACGGACCATAATTGGGTCCATAAAGAGATTAACAGCTTATCAAGATAATATTTTTGACATGGATGCAAACAAAACTTAGCAAAGCTGAAAATTTTAAATACTTCCTTTGCAATTCTTTATGCTGAATGGAGAAATTTCCAAATGAAACAAAAATTTAAGACCTTTCACTCAGTTTGTTAAACAGCATTCAAATGAGGTATTTGAAAGGCAGCCGGTAATCTGAGTTTGTGATAATATATTTCTAAGCTAGAGATTTTTCTACAAAGGAAGATGTTTGTACATTATTATGCTGACCTGCTTTAGTATTCTGAATTGGTGCATGTATAATCAATTTTTTGTTCATATATTAGAGCACCTCCAATAAACTCTTTTAAGGATCATTTTATGCATAATAGATTGCATCTTTAAATTTAGTGAGGAATTTTTTATACGCCCCAACAATGCTCTCTATTTTGGCTTTTCAATTTACTTTTTTCAAAAAACATTTTTCATAACATGTTTTTTTATGTCAATGGCCAATCAATTATGAGTAATATAAGAAGTAGAGTATTGAAATTTGGAGTCCAAACTTGGAGAGCCAAACCAATTCTCTCTTTTAAAAAAGTTAAAATTAAAATATTGAGTCTTTTGGAGCTTATTTTTATGCATTGGCTCTCTAAAATATGGAGCATCTTGAATTTATAGTCTCTTGTTGAGGCGCTTAATATAGTAGCTTAGAATCTAAAATGTTGGTTAATATGGAAATTTCTTGCACTCCTCCTTCTTCCCTAGCATTTAGCTATGAAGGAGTCATGGTATAAATATTGGAAGCACTGATATTGGTGCAGAAAGGCACTGATGATGAAAAACCCATGTTTCCGTTGCAGGCTATAGATCGTAACCCGTTTGGGGGCGTCCATATTTTGTTAAAGGACAGGTTTGTGGCCCCTTAAGTTTATGCAATTATCCACAGAAAATCCAGAATCTGTATCTTCAGAAAAATAATCACAATATGAGGTTTTGGAGATATCCTTTTACTACAATAATTCTAGCATCCAAATGAATGCTCATTCCATTACTTAATGTATAGGAGCTTGTTATTCTGCCTCCCCCCTATCTCCGATAAATTTTCGAAGTTGAAGACTGCTTCATTATTCATTGATTTTCGATAGTGTCGTGATTTAGCTGCTGTATCCCACCTACTCTTTAACATTCATATATGATATCTTTATTAATACACTACATTGTGAGGAACCTACTTTAAAAAAGATTATAACACACTAGTTTTAGTCAGGTCTGCAGCAAGGTTGGCAATGGGAGACACAGTTGGGGCACTTGAAGATGCTACAAAGGCTTTGACTCATGCCCCTAACTATCATGAAGTGAGTTTAATTGTTATGAATATCCAAATACAGAAAAGGCATCCACTCAAGCTGCAAACATGGCATCTAGAATTCATTTTATATCGGTGGACTTCTGATAATTGATAAACTGTAAACTTACAGGATTTGCACATGAATGCTGATTGGTGTTTTACCTTGGAAGATGATATAAAGCTTGAACAATTTCCTGATCACTAAATGTAGACGATTAGTCATTGAGAGAAGTAAAAGTATTAGTTCATAGTCATATTCACACATGTTCATCATATATGTGTTTGTAAGGTTGTCAATTGATCACATGATTGTGATGTATGAACCTAGATTTTCAAATTTCAGTGTCATTGTCTATATGTTTATCAATTTTGAATTACAGGGTTATATTTGCCATGCTGATGCTTTAATGGCTATGGATCAATTTGAAGCAGCGGAGGAGTCCTATTCAATGGCTTCAGAATTAGAGCCCTCAATCTGTCGCTCCAAATCGTTCAAGGTATCGTCGGCATTCACAAAATCTTATCAAACATCGAATTTAGCTTTGACAGGTCTCATATGCATGCTCCTTTTGGTGTGATTATAGGATTCAAATAATAATCTGTAGAAGGTGAGAGAGCCCCAACTAAAAGTAACAGTAATCTTTCCTGCCATCAAATAGAAATTGGACCTAATCTGTAGAATTGGTGAATGGTTTATCTCAGGCCTAAATTATATCATTTTTTTTTTTTGGCTTGCTCCAAGCTAAAGAATCTGCACTACCTATTTAAATTTTGTCTGGTGTGAATTGGAGCATGCTGCTTTATCAATTTTAATATCATCATACATGTACTTACGATGTCCATAAATCAAGGGGAAATAAACTATCAAGTGGGTTGCTAAAAACTGAATGCCATACTGCAAAACAAGCCTTAGAGCTGGCTTTGTTCTGCACTTGAAGTTAATTTTACGACCACGTGTATTATTTCTAAATTCATATTAATGGAGTTTGCATGAGGGTTTTCCATTTTCTAAATTCATATTAATGAATTTTGTGAAAAGCCTTCGAATTCTCTTCTTTATCAGCCACGTCTAAGAAGATGAACTTAGTAACCATCATTTTTGTTTCAGGCTCGAATTGCAAAGCTTCAGGAGAAAGTATTTCCTGCAAATTTGGGTTGACTTGATGTTATGTTTGGAGCTGCTCGTGTCAAAGAATTGTAATGGAACTAAAGATAGATTAGTTATCACCATTTCTCAGTGTTCATTGACTGTCCTCGTATTAAATCGATCAAGTACAGGTCTCCTTTAGAAACAATGCTACTTGCATGTGAAAATAGTAAACACTTCGTAGATAAGTTACCCTACTATAATATTTAATTGGGTCTTAACATCTCTTGAAATACATGTCAATCTCAGCCTCTCTTTGATCTCCTTCATAGGTAGTACCACTTCCGTGGAGCATCAGTTGCTAGTGTACCAGTGGTCGGCAGCAAAGTTAGAACATGTTACATTCGGCAATTGGTACATACCGCAAGTGTTTGGAGGATCATTATCTTCATTGAAGTTATTATCTTCTGTAGAAAATGTTGTCATAATTAGACCTCATCTGGTGGCAGTCAGTAGGATTGGGAGTTCACTATTTTCATTTCTCCAGTCTTATGTAAATTGTAACATTGGAATTAAAACATTAGCAAAGTAATATAGGAAGCAAATAGTTTTGCAATTTTCAACTCGTAATTACCAAATTAGTTCTTGAATTAGGTAAACTAAATGAAGAATATCACTAAAGCAGTACTAGAATAAACTATATCCTCATTTCTAATTGCTGTATTCTTTTGCTTAGCAGTAGGTAGGGTAGAGATGAGGACCACAGACTAACAAATCGAACTTCTTGATCCTAGCCCACATCTTCGAAACCCTTCTTCCATCCCCACCATTTGGACTTTGTTCATCCTTTTCAAGGTTGGCACTAAAGCATGTCCTCAGACGAGCGCCACCACCATGACGAACCTGAAGGCAGTCTTCCAAACTCGCCTTTTTTCCACCCCTACCCTTCTTGCTCGTGTTGTCTTGTTTAACAACATGCTCATGATACTCCTTGTTTCTCTTTTCCAACCCATATATTTGCTCTTGTAGATCCTCGATTTTCTGATTCAGCATGCAAACCCTGTGATCCTCCCTCATCTTCAACACACATCGAGCAAGTTCAGACGCCTTTCTCTTCAGAAACAATGATTCAGAAGCCAGCCCTTTGTTCTCTTCCAGTAACGACGTCACTCTGTATTCCAATGTCGCATTATCATTCAGAAGAATTAGCCTTTCTGATTCCAGTACATCCAGCAAATTCTGCTGCAGCTCTAACTTTCTCACCGTTTCACTCCACCGGTTCTCCACTATGCTAAGCTCATTCAGAATGAACTCACAGTTGACGTTCCTCAAAACCAAGTCTGCTATGATCATATCAGGATCGATCTGTTTGGCTTCCACCGAATGTGGCTGAAATGACAGTGAACTTTCAGTATCAGAATCAATGCCTTCGCCAGCTATTCTTCCATCAAACTGACTGTTACCGTCAAAACTCAAGGGTGGGAATGGGGAGGAGTATTGAAAGGAATGACGGTTCTTTGCAAGTTCTCGACAGTAATGATCAGCCAACGAGAGGCATGCATTATACAAATCTTGCAATAGTGCCAGTAGCTGAGGGCGCTCTTCGTAGTAGAGATTGGCTCTTAATGCAAAACTGTCAGCATTGTTTTCTGATTGACTGTTCAATGTCACTAGTTTTATCCTCTCATCCAAATCTGACAAACCCAATTTTGAATCAAGTTAATGTTAACGTTGGCCTTATCTGGCCTCGAAGCATTTAAAAGTTTGAAACTTGGTTTATCATTCGCACTCCATAATCAAGAATAGCCCCCCTAGATAACGTTAGTGGTCCCAAACATTTGAAATGTATAAAGTAGTTTGATGAATATAGAATCGTTCGCTCACCATTTTGTGTCTCTTTTACCCAATCGACCATCCCACTGAAGTTTTTATTGGGGAAATCACATGGGGGTGATGTATTTGCAACTTGGAAGAAATATGCAATGCAGAAATCCAAATCAGAATCAAGTCGTATTCCTATCTGATATAAAGCATCCTTTGGATTTGGCAAAATGGTTCAAATTTTGAAAACAAATAGGAACAGTAGGATAGGTAGGTAGGTAGCAAAAAAACGCTAAAATAGCAAAATCTGCAGGCCTTTGAATTGGACTTTTCTGGGTTCTTGTAGGCCCGAAAATGACTTCTCATCTGCTTCTTCAGTACTCCTACCCCTAACAATCAATATGTGGTCTTTCATGGCGGACTAGAAATGCAGTGCAACATAGGACATATTCTTCAGTTACTTCCATGATTAAACTTTAAAGGTTGTCAAATTAAAACTTAAAAGTGAAATTTCTAACATGAAATTCTATATGCATAAGCATAAATAATTAATGAACGAAGGGTTTGTAATTTTAGTACCGGCAATGGTGCAAAGAAGCCATGATGGTTTGTTGAATAAGCTGCTCCGCTTTAAAACTGATGCAGCGCCAGTTTTCATCATTTCTGCATCCAGTTTTGCAGTGCCCTGCACAAATTCATAAACCAAAACCCTGAGACCGAGTGATGATTAACAACACAAACTTAAATGTCAAGTAGGAAGATGACCAAGTTTGAATTGAGTCAACTGTAAAAGAAAAGAAAAAAAGATGTTAAACCTCCACACAAATTGAAACGAGAACGCTAGAGAGTGTTTTACCCTGGAGATTGAGGAGCAGGCTCAGCTGAGGAGGAGGAGAAGTGAATTGAGAAACTGAAAGGTGGTTTTCAGCATTTAATGCTGTGTTGGAAAATGGAGAGACTTACGAGTAGCTAGCTCACTGTTACACCATCTTCAAAATACTCTTTATTTTAAAAAAATAAAAAAATCTTGATCAGGGTATTTTTCATTTTAAATTTAAAAGAGTATAATATTTTATACACTTCAACAATTTTTATTTTTATTTTATTTTTATAATTTTTGCTCTTTATTTTACTTTTTCCAACATTAATTTATTTTTTTTGCATAATGTGTAGTTAAAAAATAAAAAAAAAAGTTTTGGTTTGCATGTAATATTATTTTATTAAAAAATGTGTGGTTAAAATGAAGTCAAATCATTGTAGAAAAATACATATTGATGAAAAAATGGGGCTCAAGCAAGAGCTAAATAACAAAGTATTGAAACTTGTAATCTTATATACTTCATATGTCTCATATATATTGGTTTATTTTGTTTTTCATACGGATTAAAAAATCCTATTTAATGTTATTGGAAAAATAATTTTTGCCAAAAAATTCATAGTTTACTCTCATTTAATTATCAATAACTAGTAATAAATTGTTATTGGAAGTAGTAAAGAAATAAGAATATATTAGTAAACGAACAAAACAACGCATTCTTAATAAAGAAACAAGACTATATAATTGAGACATGAAAATAATGAAAGTGGGTTTACATAAATGGTACGGAGAGAATATTTTGCAACATTGATAAAATACAAATAGAGAGTGTATTTTGTTATCCAAATGTAGATAATCAAATTCACTCTCTACTTTAAAACGTCAACTTGAAAATATCAAAATAAAGAGTCTTTTTGGAGTAAATTTTAAGGCTTGACTTTCCAAAATAAAGATTATTTTACTTTTAAAGAGTTTATTGAAAATACTCTTTACACGTTATTTCTCGCCACATTGGTTCATCTTTTAATATATTCAAATTAGGAAGCTAATTCAAGGGATTCATAGGCATTCATTCGGGTGTCCCAACTTCTAGAGCTCATTACCCAGAAATCGTCCAGGCATTAATTGCCGGGGAACTCGACTCCGTGCACATTCGTCAATAATTTCTACTATGCACCAAAGATAAGCTTGTTTCAACATATGCAGAACAATAAACCACTATGTCATGTCAACCATAACATGAATGAAGGCTCTAAATGAGAAAATATCTCTGTAGACAGCAAGTAATATGGTTATTATTTTGAAATTATAGCATCATATTTCACTTCTATAATTCCAAATAACAAGGCAAGTAACCAAGCTCTGATAACGTTTGATCCCCAGCATGGACTTCCTTCCCTTCCATTACACAAGTCAAGTACTTAAGTCTAGCTCTATGTAAAGTTCAATGCAGCTCGATGGCTGTTCATATCAAGCTGGAACCCCAAAACTTCGTAAAAGTTCATTTGACTAGAAACTTCTGCAAAAGCATAAAATGGAGCAAGTGCAGCAAAATTAAATGGATTTGTACCTGTTTAAACAACAATTAAATAATAGTGAACAGAATGGTGCACAAAGAAGAAAGTCTAACAGCCTGAGATCCAAATCTTTTGACAATTCTATGTCAGATAATTCGCATTAAGAAGTAGAGAAAACTAACTCCAAATAATTTTGGAAAAAGTAAATTGTTCTTCAAAGCAATGTCAGGAGATTAGCACTTTAACACCACAGGTCATCTTCCAAACTAGCTCTAACAGAATCTAGGCATGACCTAAAATCACTGCCATCCAAATCGAGTTCAACTATGTTTTTCCATCTCATTTGTAAAAAGGGGTCTCAAGGCATGACCAAAGCAATATTTTTTACCGACACATACTATCACGATGAACCATTGACAGGTTCAGAATATGCAAATTTTAAATATTAAAAGATGAACCATTGACACATACTTTTATTCAAATACTTATAATATTGCATGCATTTTGCTTATGTCCTCTTTTATTTTAGGGCATCGTTAATATGGACCCATTTTTGTTCTTTTGTTCTTTTGTTCTTTTTTTTTTTAAAAAAAGTAAGAAAAAATTTTAATTTGTATTTTTGTCGATCTCAAATAAATTTCTTTTTATTAATGTTAAATTTAA
The DNA here is from genome assembly GCA_903798365.1 of Fraxinus sp. 1973-6204. Lineage (NCBI taxonomy): Eukaryota > Viridiplantae > Streptophyta > Magnoliopsida > Lamiales > Oleaceae > Fraxinus > Fraxinus sp. 1973-6204. The sequence continues at coordinate 10,359 of CAIGRR010366900.1, forward strand.
TATTTCAAATCAAACAAAGATGGACTACTTGATTCTTAGCCGAATAACTTGATTAATAGACCTTAATTTGACTTTATGAATTGTAACATTGTAGCTATTATTATTGTTATCTCCCTTTGTTTTTCTTCTTCTAATGCAACTTCCTACAATCACTTAAACTTCGAAAATACATTCAATTACTCGTACCTATACATTTTTCTCTCTTTCTTGAAGCTTCCCGATGGCTTCAAATAAGTAATTTGATGTTTAATATTCAATTGGATTGATGCAAGATTCCAAAATACTAATAGAATGTACATGATATGCCTCTCTTTCACAAGTTTATTATACAAGGTTTTCAGTACTTTTAAATGAATTCCTGCTCCAAGCCATTATCTTATTAATAACAAGACGAACAAACCAAAAGCCAGAGGCAAAGACGAGTGGCAGAACGAAACAAGGAAGAAGAGGCGGACAAACTATACATTCTACACTTCAAATCTAAAAATGATCTCCAATTCTCATTTCCAAAACTAGGTAATTTAAAGACTCATTGAATTGATATTCCAACTTGGTTTTCACAGAGACCTGGATTTGTAAATGGATGGTGGTAAGATCGCGAATATGTTGGTTAATCAAGAACCTGCATCATAGAGCCAAAAGAACGAACACAAGGAATAAAGATTGTATAAATAAAACAATCCTCACATTAATGATTACCATAGTTCCTCAGTACATGGGGAACATGAAGAGTAATCTGTAGGAAGATTATATTCCTTTAATGAAAGGTGAATGTCATTTGAAGATTGTAAAGCATACCTTTTACGTGAGGTGGACCAGTCCCACTTTTTTCCCTCACAAACTGCATATTGGTTCAGTTCAGAAGTTCTTAGCGATCAAAACATCTCTTCCTCCATTGAATGCATCAGCTCCTAAAACCACATCAAGTTATAAATCATAGGTAATCTTCAATAGTTAAGTGCTCTACTTTTAATTCCAATCTGTTTTAAATTCTAAGGTGGTTTACATTATACGTACTGACATCAATGTTGTCTAATTAACCAACTATTTAAAGACAAAGTAGAGTAGCTGCATTCATTTCATGGGTGCATTAAGTCATGTGTAGCTTTTTTTTTGTCTCTAACTCGAGACCATGCCCAATAAATGCAGCATTCCTGGTAACTACGTCTACAAGGCCTCTTAGTTTGGTTATGGTCTTACCACTACTCATGAAAAAATAGTAGAAAATTAAAAAGTTCGTTGATAATAGTAATCTTGCAATCAAAGGTAGCCCAGCGTGATGGAGGTACAACAGTGCGATCTTGTTGTGCATCCAAAACATATAGCAGACTGAAGAGATCCGTTGCAGTATCCACGCTTTTGTGACATGTACTTTGTTCGGGCATGATTGCCTTTGGTGGAGCTGACAAGAAGTCATTCACCAAATCCATCAAACCCTGTTGAAATAAGAATATGGCATCTTTCAGCATTTTCTGGTTTAAAATTGAATGGTCGAAACGGCCTAAACACAACACAAAATTAAATAAAATAATGAATTGGAATCATATAGAGGGAGGAGATATCAATGTGGAACCACTGATAGCCTATCTTAGGTTAACTGTAAGGCTGCAGATTATCAGATGACATTTGCAATTTCTTAGACAGCACCATAATGAATGCAGTTTTCTGTAGCATGTTGTACAGTTTTTAGTTTATCTAATTAGCATAGTGGTTGAGTTAGGATCGCTCTAGAAATTCCTTTATAGCAGATATGTTAAAGATTGACTATCTAAAAGCATTACCCCCTCGAGCTCTTGTTGTTGGAACAATTTGTGGCATGTTATTGCTAAAAGCTTCTTCTTCCAGAGAATATTTTCTTGCTTTCTTTGGAATCCCACTTCTGGACACACCTTCAGAACTTTCTGGACTATAACCCTTTCGGCCTACTACATGCATTGGTTGTACGGTAGTTTTAGAAGCCCATTTTTTCTCCACATACCTGAAAATGACAACTAATTTAC
>CAIGRR010366958.1:0-14763 GCA_903798365.1 Fraxinus sp. 1973-6204
ACTTAACACCATTTGAGGGTAATGCAAGTTTATGCACTCAAAGGAAACTTGGGCACTCTCTCTACTTAAAAGCTTACTCCTCAAAGCCGACCCCCTTTTTATCATAACAACAATCACATTGCAAATGAAGAAACATTTGGAATCCTTATTTTCTATTGGACCATTTTTTGGGGTCAACATTTTTTATGGGCTAGATGCATAATGTTCACTTCCTCTAAGAATTGAACGACATAGCCTTATTCAAAACAAGCCCACTAAAGAAATGGACAATGAGCATGAGTTAAGCCACCTAAGGAAACAAATAGATGACCTGGAAGCCAGGCACAAAAAAGTAATGTAGGAGTGAGTACTTTCCAACTATTGTTCCTCATTTATTGAGGACATATTGATTGGATATATTCCAAATAAGCCAAAGAAGTCCTAGCTCACCAGATACAAGGATAAAGAAGATCCCATCAGTTACTTCGAAAAACATACATCATGTATGGAGCTGCAAGAAGCCAGTGATGCCATCAAGTGTAGACCTTTCCCTTTAACTTTAGCTTAACAAAGCCTAGAGGTGGTTCAAAAAAACTACCACAGAGGTCAATCAAGACTTGGATAGACCTAGTTATAGCCTTCGTAGCTCAATTCATGGGTTCCAAGACTAGGACCACACTTAAGAACAATTAGTAAACATAAAACAATGATGAAGTGAGTCGCTAAAATGTCACCTGAACGAGTTCAACGAGCAAGTTATGGAAGTGGAAAAGATTTCAGACGAAGATGCTCTCATGGCTTCCTTATCAGAATTGAAGACCGAAATAAGATTTTGGTAGTCCGTCCATGAAGATGGGACCATAAACTATCATGAATTTTTTAGCCTAGCTGAAAAGCACATAAGGGCAAAAGAAGTGACCTTAGACCAAGAAGAAGAAAAAGTGGAGCTTAGCACTACATCTTGGCCAAGGAAAAGGAGGTTGGTGAAAGACCCATGCAATAAAAGAAGGAGAGGAAGGAGGTTTAGCGACATTACCTATATCTAGAAAGATTCTAGGAGTACTATCTTCTAAATACAACCCTAGAACAGAAATGGAGGGACAATGAGGTCTTCTACTGACCTCCTTCCTTAAGAAAAATTTAATGGGTCACAACCGAAGTAAGTATCTCCGGTACAACATGTAACTTCCCGAATTTTTGTTTGTTATTTCCATATGGACCGAAATTTAGTTAATTTAATCTTGGTATAATGCCCTGGAACCTATGTCTCGAAAGTTACTCAAACGTTCCTTTATCCATAAAATAAATTGATTCATAGTGTAATACAAAACTCAAAGAAATATGTGGAATAAGATATATTATTTTATTATCTTAAAAAATGTTAATTAATTTAATCCACTACTGAAATATAAGCCCAGTACTTATTTTCAACATCGATTTCAAAATTAAATTCTAATTTACAAATTAATTTTAAACTAAACAAAATATAGTTACCTAATTAGAATTCTAATTGGACTCTTAATTCAAATTTAGAATGGTTTTTCAACATACAAATTTATCATGAAATTCAAATTTTAAAAATTATAACTACATGGTGATAAGATTCTAGTGTGGATATGTGAAAATTTCAAGTTTTATCTAAATACTTTTATATTAGATAATTCGATAATAATTTAATAGATATCCAAAATATTATTAAAATTTAATTTCGTGTAAAAGTCATATATATCCAATTACTAGAAATATTAAAACTAGATCCCTAAAAATGGTAAAGTTGCTAAGTTATCTTAAAATCTCAAAAATTACATTTATGTCTCATAATATATTGCACGTATTTTTTGGAGTATTACATCCTCCCCTCCTAAAATTTCATCCTCAAAATTTACCTTGGTTATCTAAGAGCTGTGGAGTGGTCTCTTCAATCACGGGATTCCGCTACTGAACTTTAGCCAATGGAATTTCTCTATTACGAAGTATTCGAATCTTCTTATCCAGATGAATAATGGAGGTTCTTCGTAAGTTAGATCTGGATGAATGTCTAATGACTAAAGATTAATCACGTGGCTAGGATATGATAAATATTTCCGAAGTATATAGACATGGAAGATATTGTGTGCTACTGAAAGTTTAAGAGGCAATGCCAACTTGTAAGCCACAGTTCTCACACGTTTCAAAATTTCAAAAAGTCCTATATATCTGATTCCGAGTTTTCCTCTTTTGCCAAATCGAATGACTCCCTTCCTAGGTGCTATTTTTAGGGAATACTTTGTAACCAATCTCAAACACAAGATTCTTTCTCCTGTCATCTGCATAACTTTTCCATTAATCTTGGGCAGTCCTTATTCTGGTTCGAATCTTCTAAATAGATTAAACTGTCTACATGACAGTCTCAAGTCCTAAAAATTTTCACTCACTGACTCTATCCCAATGAGCTAAATATGTGCACCTTCTACCATATAAAGTCTTGTAAGGGGTCATTCCTATGGTAGCTTTATAGCTATTATTATACGTGATTCTACCGATGGTAGATATTCTTCCCATCTTCCTCCAAGATCTAAGACGTATGCTCGAAGCATGTTCTCCAGAATTTGAATTGTACTCTCCGAATGACCATCAACTATGGGTGAAAAACGGTACTAAAGTTTAGCTTAGTCCCCATTGCTTTGTGCATATTTTTCCAAGATTTTGAAGTGAATCTCTTATATTTGCCCAATACAATAGAGACAGGGGTCCCATGTAATCTGATTACTTCTCTAACGTATAGCCGAGCCAACTACTCTATATTAAAAGTCATCTTTATGAGTAAGAAGTGAGCCGAATTTTTTAATTTATCGATAATAACCCATATTGTATCATTTCCTCTATTTGATTTTGGAAAACTAACTATAAAATCCATTGCAATGTGCTCCTATTTCCGTTCGAGAATCTCTAGTGGATTTAATAATTCTGATGGTCTCTAATGTTTGGATTAGTAAACCATGTACTTCCCTAAAAATAGATCTATTCTTATATTCATATTCTACCATCAGAATATGCTTTGAAGGTCTTTATACATTGTCGTACCTCCATGATGTGCTGCATATGGGGCAAAGTGAGCTTCTTCTAATATTTCTTTATGTATCTAATCATCTTTCGGTACACACAATCTTCCTTTAAACATCAAAGTGTTATCTTCAGCTAACTCAAAAACTTTTCATTTTCCCTTGCCAATTTCACCTTTAATATTTTGCAGAAACGGATCACTATCCTTTTTTTTTCTTAATTTGGTCTCGAATAGTAGGTTGAATTGTAAGAGTAGCAATTTGTGCTGCAATATCTATTGAAGGTTATATCATCTCTAGTTGCAAGTGATCTGTATCTCTGATCAATGATTTCTATATAGTGGGTAAAGTTGACAGAAGTCTTACTGTCTTCCTACTTAATGCGTCGAAACTACACTGGCCTTTCCTAAATCGTAATGAATGGCACAATCATAATCTTTCACCAATTCTAGCCACCTGCCTTTTCTCATGTTCAATACCTTCTGGGTGAAAAAATACTTTAAGCTTTTTGGGTCCGTATAAATATCACATTTAGCTCCGTAGAGATAGTGTCACTGTATCTATAGTACATGAACTCCAAGTCATGCATTGTATAATTTTCTTCATATGAATTTAGTTGTCTAGAAGCATATGCAATAAGTTTACCATGTTGCATAAGTACGCATCCCAGATCCTGCTTAAATGCATTGCCGTAGATAACGAAGCCCTCTAACCCTTAGAGTTGGGGTCAATTTTTGCTTTAGCTCCTAAAAGTCATGTTTGCATTTATGTGTCTATTGGAACTTCATGTTCTTTCTCGTTAGCCGAGCCATTGGGATAGCAATCTTTAAAAACCTATAATAATCTGCTAATCCCAAGAAGATGTGCACTTCTCTAACATAAGTTGACCGAGACCAATTGGTAATTGCTTCCACTTTACCCGGGTCAACTTCAATTCCTTGGGTTGTGATTACGTAGCCTAGAAGTCCCACTCAATTGATCCAAAATTCATTCTTTTTGAATTTGGCATCAAGCTTCTCATTTCTTAGTATTTTGAGAATAATCACTAGGAATGTGTGTTCATGCTCGCTCTTTGAACATATTAGTATATTGTCAATGAAGACAATAACAAACTGATCCAGATAATTGTGGAAAACTCGATTTATGAGATACATGAAGACTGCTAGTGCATTTGTCAAGCCAAAGGGCATAACCAAGAACTCAGAGTGCCCATATCAAGTTCTAAATGTTGTCTTAGGAAAGCCATTTGCTTTAATTTTGAATTGATGATAGCCTGATCTTAAATCAATTTTCAAGAAGACCTTATCACCTTGTAGCTAGTCAAATAAATCTTTAATTCTGGAGAGGGGATATTTATTTTTAATTGTAATGAGATTCAGTTCTAGATAATTGATGCATTTTCTCATCGATCCATTCTTCTTCTTTGCAAACAATATTGGGACTCTCCATGGTGAGACACTAGGTCTAATAAAACTATTGTCTAACAATCCCTATAATTGTACCTTCAATTCTTGTTGTTCTACCAGTGCCTACAATAAGAAGACTTTGAAATTGGTGTGGCACCTGGTATGAAGTCAATAGTAAACTCAACGTCTTGATTTGGAGGCATTTTTGGTAAAATATATTGGAAATACATATGAAAAATCTCTAATCACTCACACTTCTTCGATGGTTAACCTATTTTGATTAGTGCTCAACAAAGACAGTTGGAATCCTTGAGCAGACTTTTTTCCACAAAAATTCAGCCTGCACTACTGATATAAAGTGGTGCAAAGGTTTTACCCTTGTTCCAAAGAAATGAAATTCTTGTTCACCAGGACCTTAAGAAATTACATTATTCTTGAAACAACGAATGGTTGCATGATATTTCGACAACTAGTCCATTCAAAGTAAAATATCAAAATCTTTCTTTAGGACCACCAAGTATGTTTTTAAAATCTTACCATCAATTTCTAAATTTAGGTTCCTTGTTATATAATTTGCATTAAGCAACTTCCTAGAAGGTATTGATACTACTAGGATGTTATCAAGGGGTGTATATTCTATATTCGACTTTGAAACAAATATCGCAACCGCACTCTACCTCTTTTTATCTTAAAGCAAAAACTGAGGCCTTGCCCACTTTTTGATCTTTAGACTTCTTATGTTGTCCCTCAGTGCAATCTTTGGCGATGTGTCTTGGCTTACCACATCTGTAATAAATACTTTTTCTTACCTGCATTTTCCCTTATGAGATTTTTGACATTTAGGACAGAGTGGTCGTTGATTCTAGTCACTAATGTTGGCTCCTGTTTCTATCATTCCCTTCTTGTTAGGACAGTTTTCATTCCTCGTAATATTGTCATACTATTTGCGCTTGTCTAAGGAACTACTCTGTTGATTACTACCTTTACCAATCTGGTCATCGTCAAAGGCGTATACTTGAGCCTTCTCTAGAACTCCATGATAAGTACCAAATTGGAATACAAATAATGCTTTACTAATGTCAATTCTTAGTCTACGCTTAAAATGCCTACTCATCTCTCCTCTTTGTCCACCAAATGTAGGGCAAATCTAGATAACTCCTCAAAATTTTGCTCATAATCATTGAGCGTCATGTTTCCATGCTTCAACTCAAGAAACTATGTTTCCTTCTTGTCTCTTAAAGTAGTTGGAAAGTACTTTTGAAGCACTGTCTCTTTGAACTATGCCCATGTAAGGTTAGGTTGTTTCTTGTCGGTGCGAGATCTTGTAGTTATCTCCCACTAATGACCTGCTCTCTTTTCCATAAAAATACCACACAAATGTTTTTCTTTGCTTCAATGCATTCCATAAACCAGAAGATATGCTCAAGATATCGAAGTCATTCTTCAGTAGCCAGTGGATCGAGCTACCTTTAAATATGGATGGGTGCATCTTGTGCAACTATTATATGGTTGAAGATAATCTAGGCCTGCCTTGTGGCTATTGAGGTGGTTGCTACTGCGACATCTCTCATATAGTAGCTAGTAATTCTCGTGCTAAGTTAGCTGCTTTCTCAACCTTTAATATGTGGATCGTATATTAGAGATCATTCGAGTCAATTCCAAGGGGTGGTACTACACATCCCTTGGGGGCCCATGCTCTCTTTGTAGTGGGACTCCCTTCCTCCATCAAAGGACGGAAGGAGTCCTAGTTCTGGGTTAGAGGTAGGTGGCAAATGGTGGAATCGGATACTGTCCCAGCTTGTACAGTACCGACCTAGTACTATGAAGCTCGTGATTGCCTCGCCTTACATAGCTTCCAATCCAGGGTCCATTCCTTTGTGCTAACCATTTATTATTTGTTTGCAGACTCGAGTTCGCATTACAAACTTCATAAGGCAGAGTGGGAAGTAACTGAGGACATTTATAAATGATCTCCGAAGCTTCGAAGCTCCTAAGCTATTCCCCACTTGATCGATCAAAGCCGCTACTTTATTGACTTCCGATTAATGACCTCTAAGGGTATGGGGATCCTTCACTTTGGAATTCTTTTTATGTTGTTGTTGCAGGTTTCTAAAGGGTTCTTTGATGTTTACAATAAGTTTGCGAAGAAGGAGTACCCCACCAGTGACATGGCCACCATACTAAAGGCTACTGCCATCACGAGCGCTAAAGCTCTAAAGCCCTCTTTCTCTGGGGTTAAACAAGTGAGGTTGAGGTTGGAGCACCTCAGTAAAGACCAATCTGAGAAGGGAATCGAGGTGAAGGCTCCCAAGAAGGTCAAAGAGGCTTCTGATGAAGCAAAAGGGAAAGTGGATAAGCTACAGAAGAAGAGGAAGCTAGTCCACGTGAGTGGGGCTTCTGCCAGCTCTGGGACCACTATGTCCCACTCCGAAAATGGAGTCCTTAACAGCCAAAGCTCCTGGAGTCTTTAATCAAAGTTGCCAAAGTGGAGCAAGTTCGGAATGAGAAGACTAGGAATGAAACACCTTCAGCTTCTGAGGCCTCTAAAAAGGGCTCAGTTGTGAGGACCCCAAGTAAGTTTGGGAACTTCCTGGCTGGAAAGGATGATAAGATTTTCCCAACAATTTTGTAAATGCTGCCGTCCGAAGTTCGGAGTGCTACAGAGAATTTCAATAAATTTTGGACGGAAAGGTAGCAACTTATCCACCCAGGCTCCTTTAGCTGTGTCGAGTTTCCTCTTCAAAGTATGCTTTATGTCTTTGTTCACAGCCTCGACTTGCCCATTAGCTTGGGGATTATGAGGGGTAGAGAAATGTTTCCTAATTCCCAGCTCTTCACAAAGATCTCTCACCTTTTTGTTGTCAAACTACTTCCCATTATCTGAGATGATCGAGTGGGAAATACCAAAGTGACATATTATATTCTTCCAAAAAAATTTGGAAGTGTTAGCTTTAGTGATCTTTGCCAGAGGTTCGGCTTCTACCCATTTTGTGAAGCAATCAATTGCAACAACGGCAAAATTAGCACTCCCTCAACCCTTGGGTAAAGGGCCAATGAGGTCTATGCCCTACTTGCTGAAAGTCCAAAGGCTGGACACTGCAGTTAGCCCCTGGAAAGGTTATCTTTGGACATGGGGAAAATGTTAGCATTTATNTCTACCCATTTTGTGAAGCAATCAATTGCAACAACGGCAAAATTAGCACTCCCTCAACCCTTGGGTAAAGGGCCAATGAGGTCTATGCCCTACTTGCTGAAAGTCCAAAGGCTGGACACTGCAGTTAGCCCCTGGAAAGGTTATCTTTGGACATGGGGAAAATGTTAGCATTTATCACATTTTCGAACAAATTGGATGACGTCCTTTTTTAAGGTGGGTCAATAGTACCCTCGTTTAGTGCTTTTCTTGCTAAAGTGAGTCCTCCCGAGTGGTTTCCACAAACACATTTGTGGATCTCGCGGAGTATGTAGTTGGCTTCCTCTTCTCCCACACATCGAAGAAGGGATGAAGATAATCCGCACTTGTAAAGAATATTATCCACTAGCACAAAATGTACAGATCTCCTCCTAAACTTGTAGGCCTCTTCTTATTATCTGGCAAAACCTGATCTTTGAGATATGATATGAGGGGTTACATCCAAGTTGGGATTCTTCCACCCACATCACCTCTTCTGTAGAGGTGGATGGCCTCAAGAGGTGCTTGATTGGCACCATCGTCAACAACTCAGAATCTTTGCTACTAGCCAGCTTGGACAAAGCATCGGCGTGGGCATTTTCAATACATGGGATCTCGATTAGCTCAAACTTCTCAAAGGAAGAGAGCAAGCTCATTACCAGTTTAAGGTAGGCTGCTATAGCCTTATCCCTGGCCATGAAGTTGCCATTAACTTGGCCTACAATAAGTTGGGAGTCGTTGTTGATGAGCAGCCTCTTTACTTGCATTTCTTGGCCAGCCTCGGCTGACAAGAAGGGCCTCATATTCAGTCGCGTTGTTGGTGGCCTTAAATTCAAATCACACAGCCTTATTCAACTTGTGGCCCTCAGGGCTCACCTGTACCACGCCCGCTCCCGAGCCTGTTTCTCCAGACAAGCCGTCAACAAACTAGTTCCAAGTGGAAGACTCGGCGGGCTCCATTGTTATGTTTACTTCTGGGACATTGACGAACTCTACCACAAAATCTGCTAGGGCCTGACCCTTGATGGCAGTTCTTGCCTTGAAGAGGATCTCAAACTCTCTCAATTCCACGGCTTATTTCAGCAACCTTTCCGAGGCATCAGGCTTTTGCAATACTTGCCTGAGCGGGAAGTTTGTCAACACATGGATGGTGTAGGCCTGGAAATAGGGCCTCAACTTGTGGGATGCAATTATCAATGCCAAAGTCAATTTCTCCATATCCGAGTAATATGTTTCAGGTGCTAGTAGTACTTTCCTAATGTAGTAAACTGACAGTTGGGTCAATCCCTCTTCTCTTACGAGCACAACACTTATGGCCTCGTTAGAGATGGCCAAGTAAAGTTGTAGAGCTTCTCCCAGCTTGGGCTTTGATAGGAGGGAGGCCTGCCCTAGGTATTTTTTCAACCCCTGGAAGGCCTCTTCACACTCGGTCCATTGGAACTTCTTTCCTCCCTTTAGCACCTTAAAGAAAGTGAGGTATTTGTCTGTAGTCTTTGATATGAAGCTGTTCAAAGTGGCCACTCGACCAGTTAAGCTTTGCACTTCCTTCAATTTCTGAGGGGACCTCAGCTCAATAAGTGGTCGTATTTTCTTGGGGTTTGCTTCTATGCCTCACTAGTTAACCATGTACCCAGGAACTTACCAGATGTGACTCCAAATGCACACTTGAGGGGGTTCAACCTTATGTGGTACCTTCTCAAGACTTGAAAGGCACCGTTAAGGCGAGTTATGTGGTCACCAACCTTCAGGCTTTTGACAATCATGTCGTCCACGTAGACTTCCATCGTGTTGCCAAGTAGGTCGGCGAACATCTTATTTATGAGCCTCTGGTAAGTAGCTCCAACATTTTTTAGCCCGAAGGGCAAGGACTCATGTCCTTTGGGTGTAGCCGAAGTAAGCATCCATAAAGTGCAAGGACTCATGTCCCGCGGTGGAGTCCACTAGTTGATCTATCCTTGGGACATACTTTGTTAAGATCGGAGAAGTCGATGCATACTTTTCACTTCCCGTTATTCTTCTTCACTAAAACTGGGTTGGAGACCCACTTTGGGTAGAAGGCCTCCCTGATGAAGCCATTTTTTATTAACTTACGCAATTCTTCCTTTAAGGCCTCATATCGTTTAGTATTTAAAGCTCTTATCTTTTGTTTATGCGGGGCAACTTTAGGATCGGTTTTCAAGTAGTTGCATCTGACCCCTGGGTCGATGGACACTATATCCTCAAGTAAAGATGTCACGATTCTCACATAAAAATCTCTTAAGTTTATCTTTCAAGTCTAGAGCTAGGCCCCTACCCACCTGTAACAGCCTGGTGGGATCTGATGGGTTAACAGGGAAACTCTTAACGTCTCCACCGGGGCTGTCTGGGACTCGGTTTCAATGATGTGTGGGTCAATCTCATCAAATACGGGCATTCCCATGGGAACGTTCATGTCCACATTGCCAATTACCATATTTATCTCCCTAGGCTCAGCTTTCCTAATGGATTTAAATAGCATTACCGGGCTTCTCGTTGGTCACTTTGCCACACCCTGATCAGTTAGGAATTTTATGCATAGGTGGTGGATGGAAGTGACGGCTCCAAGATCTTTCAATGCTGGCCTTCCCAACACTCTGTGGTAGGCGGACCTACTATAAACTATCAAGAATTCCATGAAGTTCAATGCTGATAAGGGCGGCTCTCCCATCTCCACAGCGAGTGTGATTTTGCCTCTCGAGATTATGATATCTCCCATGAAGCCGTACAGAGGGGTATTGGTGGGAGTCAACTTGTGGTCCAGAATCATTTTGTCGAATGTAGTTCCAAAAAAAATATTAACAAAGCTATCATTGTCCATCAACATTCGCTTTAGCCCATTTCGAGCCACCGCAGCCCTTACAACGAGGGCGTCACAATGGTGGTAGTGTACACCTTTTGAATCCTTATGTGTGAACACAATGGGAGGTGACTGATTCCTTCGAGAGCTGTTGTTCACTATGTAGCTGGTTAGTGGAGGACCCTTTGCCTCCAGAGCATAATTCCTTTGGGAGTTTCTTGTCTCTCCTCCAATGGAAGGGCCTCCAAAGATGGTATCAATTTCGTAGATGGGGGCGTTCTCTACTCGATTTTGGTGACCTCTTCGTTTTCGCTACCCATCCATATTCCTGTCATCTTCGTTCTTTCTCCTTCATTAGGGGATACTTCCCGATGGCGGAGAACAGCCTCATCTCATCTAGGTTGCTGATCATGCCTCGAAGAGGGCCTATTCCTTTGTCGAGAATTATCCCGGTTGTCATTTCAGGAATTCGATCCCCTTGGATGTTGGGCAATGTCTCTGCAGTCTGCAATGTTGTAGCTGTATGAATGGTGGTATGTGTAGTATTCTTGGGGATTCGGCCTGCCTCGAGTTCCTAAACTTCGTCCTCGGCCTTAGCCTCTATGGGGGGGTGTGTTGCATTGGTTCCGTCGATTGAGGATTTTTTGTTAGTACATCCTTAAATGCCAATGTGGGCACGATATTCAAGGTGGTCGTGGCAAGTGCTTGGCCTGAACTATGAGCAATCTCATTGCCAGATTGATTCAACGGTGGTCCATTGGTGGGAAGTAGGTCCTCTCCTACATTACCTTTGTTGAGGTTGGAGATCTCTGCTGGCCATGTTTCTGTGTTCGATCAACTCTTCATTGATAATTTCTCGTCTCATCATTTCCAGCAGGGTATCATAAGTCATAGGATCCTGATTTTGTACATCTCTCCAAAATAAGGTATTCATATTTAGGCCTCTTCTTAGCGTCGATAGGACCTCACGATCAGTAACTTGAACACAATATGTCATCTAATCTGTGAAGTGGGACAAGAAACTCTTTAGAGTTTCTCCAGGTTGTTACCTCATGTCTTGAAGGCACTGAATGGGGGTCTCTCCTTCCTTGCTTACATCAAATCTCTTCAAGAAACTAGTTTTAAACTCTGGCCAGCTCTTGATGATCCCAGGTAGTAGCCTGATGTACCAAATTTCAACTGCTCCCCTAAGAGTGAAATGGAAAGCTCTGCATTTCACAGCTAGAGTGGCGCCTCTCAGGCTCATGTGGGTTTTATAGCTATTCAAATGTTTAGCCAAGTCGCCTCTACAGTCGTATTTTGGTATCTTGGGCGTCACATAGTGGCTCGATACTTGGGCATTCCTTATTTCTCGTGAAAACGAAAGGTTTTCGTCATCATCGTCCAAATCACATGATATCTAGGGACCATCTAAATCGACCTCATACTTGGAGGTGGTACAGAAGGACCTGCCTAGTTACCTACCTCATCATCACTTCTTTGACATTCATGTCGAGGTGGGACAACTCGGGGGGCCACATTCATACCTTTCCTCCGGTTGTTAGTCTCGGGAGGTAGGGGCTATGGCCTATTCCGAGGCACTGGAGTTTCGTAACGCTGTCTATGCCTTGGTTTAGTTGGGTTTAGTCGGTTAAACATGCTTGTGGACCTCTGAGGCATGTGTTCTTGCTCATATTATGGGAGAAAGTTATCTTCCATGTTGAATGGGGCCTCTGTGGGTCGGCTAGAGGCGTAATTTGATGATAAGTCAACTCCCACTTCTCTCGCAATGGGGCTAACTCCTCTAACATTCCCGAGAGGACGAGCTCCTTGGCTTTGAACCTTCTCATCCTATTGGTACTGCTCTTGGGAAAAAATGGAGGGATTGGATGTCCTCCATGGCCTTGTATTTGCATCAACAATTCCTGCATAGCTAAATTTTAGTTGGTAATACTCCTTATGTTGGCTGCCATAGTTGCCATTTCTCTTGTAAGTTGGGCCGCTAGTCTTCTTCAACATCGTCTGTGATGGTGGTGGGGTGGAAGCCAACCCGCTGGGGCGACTGTGACGGGAACTTCATCATCACTTTCCCTCACACGTTTGGGGGGCATCTCCATCTGAACTCATCTCTGTTCAAGCCTAAAACTTGGAGTTTTCCAACTATCAAGGGCTTCCTCTTGCTCATTTTCTAAGACCAAATCATTTTTCAAGGGGGATGCCCAAACTATTTTCTCAAAAAGCTTTTTCCACGGGGTTGTTCGTGGTTATAGTGTGATTTTTCACATACGAAACCAATCTGTTGACCTTAAAAAAATGAGCTCAATAGATGTCGGGCCCACTCGTGCATATGTAAGCTAAATCTAAAACGTTAACGTAGATCAACAATCAGGATCACTCTAATATTTGAATGTGGGAGAAGCTCAACGTTACGAGATGTTTCCATTCAGGTTCCGACATGGTATCCGGGATACGATTGTATACTGATCAATCGATAGGAGTAAGATTTGTAGTTGTAATAAACTGGTAAGAGAATAAAATAGGTTTCCTTGAGTATTTAAAGTTTCATTAGTCTTCAATTGTTACATGGTGGAGGTATTAATGGTGTTACAAATTAGATAGCGACCCTTAGATCAAATTACATGTAGCTTCATCTCTTTGGCTGAAGCATCAAGTCCTAGCCATCCAATTGACTTTCCTAGCTTTTAAAAGTGTTAAATGCCCCTACATTGACAAGACAAGATACAAATACACTTTTTTAATAATGTCACGTCAATCATTCAAATAAAGATCTTCATCATGAACAAATCTTTGCACGTGAGCCATTACTAGCTGAAGGGCCTCGGATCCATGGAAGTGCCTCGGACGTAATGGGGCCTTAGCTGACAATAGAGCCTCGGAGTAGCATGGGCCTCGGTCTACATAGCAGGAGGCTAGGCAGTTCGGTTTGATCGGTACCTACAGCCACGTGGCAGTTCCTAGTGACGAGTCATAACAACTATATAGAGTTTTATACTATTTCTTCTCTTGTTTGAGATAAGTTGTGAATACATTTTTCTACATCACCACCTGTAGTTGTATTTCTCGTGTGAGTTTGGTGGGTTATACTTATTATTCCCCGTGGAACTTTCTATTGTTCGTTTCATAAAGGATGTTTTACAAATGTGGGATTTTGTTCTGGAATCCAAATTTGTATTCTATACCCTGCCAACTTACTTCACTTTATTATATCTGTATAGGTCCATAAAGTGTACCCATTAGGACCGAATTACCCTAAAGAAAGCCTGACTCCCATTAGGTTTTGATACCCAATAAATCCCGGACTATGATGTTAAATCGGTTTTAGTTGGATTATACTTCATAGGCTTCGACCGATGAGTGAAGTGAAATATCGACACCATAATCGAAACAACTTTTTCATGTGACTCACTTGGGCCATTTAAAGCAGCTTAATTGAATTAGGGTTGCTCATGGCCCAACCCAAACATTGGATGGCTTCAACAAGTTGTTAGCCCACTATTTATCTCCTATTAGGCCCTAACCTAAAGCCTACTTGTTTTCTATTATATACCAATGCCCATCACTATTCTAGGTATGATAATAATTGAAAGCTGCCCCTTTTGTGCCTTGAGAAGTCGAACTCTTCCTTTCTTTGTGACTGTGTGCGTGGGCTTTGTGCTTTGCCAGTGAGATCTTCCTCTTCTCTTTTAGTTAGCCTTTGTGGTTAACTTCCTTGGCTATATTATTCTCATCCTCTAGCCATTTGTGGGTTACTCATTGGTTGGAGCAACCTGTTTGGAGGAGTGGTGGTTTGTGGACTTGATTCATTGGTTGTTTGTAGTGTCGATTCTTGATTGACTAAGCCCGGAACATTGGTGATTGAAGCCCAAATTATTACATATGGTATCAAATCTTTAGGTGGTGATTATTTCCAGCCAAAAACTGTTCAAAAATGCAGCAGAAATCGGCAGAAAATCGAAACAAAATCTGTCCAGAATTTTACAAGAAAATTGGACCTGCAAACCCATTTTTCGGCCAAAACAGTGGTCAGTTGAAAAATCCAAGACCACCAGCGTGTTCAGAAGGTCGAGGAGGTACTGGGTGGTCGGCGTGTGAAATTTTTTAGCGACGTGTGTGGTGGCGTGTGGGGACCACGCACGGAGGCTGAGGCGACGCGTGGAAGCACCTGTGACATTTTCTAGCCTCAACTTCTTCAGACAGTTTGTTATACTTGATTTTGTGAACTTATTGATATTTTTGGTTTAGTGTTTCAGGTTGCATAGAAACGTTGGACAATTTTGCCATTGGTGGTCCGACGGTCGAAACTACGAAATATTTACTGAATTACTTTAGGCCATAAATTGCGGCCTAAAGCAG
>CAIGRR010367023.1:0-11137 GCA_903798365.1 Fraxinus sp. 1973-6204
TTTAAAAATAATAATAATAAACAAAAAGTTTAGGCAGACACACAAGAAAAAAGTTTTTTTTTTTTAAAAAAAAAGGTTTGGTGTGTGAGCCAAAGGCTGACACAGGAGGTAAATTGGTCTCCTGAATTGTATACTATCTATTATACATATTTAATAGCCAAATTGAGTTCTAAGTTTGAGATATCCTCAATGGATGAATATTAGGAAAACTCAAGTTAGGTATCAATCTAAATTAGAATCTATAAGGTGTTATTTATTTTTTAAAGAATATGACACACCCTAAGAAAGGGATAAACTACCGTATCACGTATTTCATACACGTGTGCTTTTGTTATCAATAGCTTGGGTTTATATAACACGTGTGCTTTTGCAATCAATACATTTATGACTTGAGACTATTTCTCGAAATGCTATTTGAGCCTTACTACTTTAGCATGTTACCAATAATTATGATCGATTCAATTTGATGGGGACATGTCCAAAAAAGAAGTAAGTTTATGATCGATTCAATTTGATGGGGACATGTCCAGAAAAGAAGTAAGTTTAAAGTTAAACGAATTAAGTAAGAAAGGAAAATCATTTTGAACAACATTTTTGTTTGTATTAACTGATCGTACAATTGTGTTATCCACATAGGGTCTATAAATAATTGTGAATACAAGTATACAATATGAAGTTCAAGCATGTTATGTGAATATTCGAGCGATACAAATACTTGAATTAATGTTGAAAAATGAGTTTGGGAAATATGGCGATGTGATTTTCGTCTGGTAGAGCTTCTATATCCCTGACAGGTTTACAATACCGTGAACTCTAATATGTACTACTGATTGCACAATCTATTTATCATATGAATTTTTATGAGATATACCTTGAGAAGGATATAACATGTGATATTCGTTCTTACTTGTGGTTCAGGTCAAACTCATCATTTGCGAGTATGAGATGAAAAATATGGGTTGTGAAAGGTCATGTGGGGTGACCTTACCCTTAAGACATGAAAGTGGTTGGAGAGAGTGGTTTGAACTTGAAATTCAAAACTACATCTCCCTATTACCTCCCTTAACTCCCATACAACCTCCAAGTCTTGTCTTGGACAAGAAGAGAGAAAAGATGGCAGCAATAAGTGAAAATTCATACGAAAAATTACACCTATATTGAAAAGTGTCAAGAACCACATTGTAAACTCACAAAATTAGGACTTAAATTGTGATAATAACCTCCTTCCATTATAATTGAGATTGGGACCATAGGAGTGCTATAAGTACAGAATTCGAGACATGGAATAATAAGGTGATTCAATCACAATAAAGTAAGAATTCTTGAACCGATTTTATCTTCGAGCATGCTATAAATTCTTTCAGTTACTTTAAGCAATAAACATAAGATTTGGTAGATGAATTCATTTCTTCCCATTCAATGCTAGATATAAGATTTCCATCACGTAACGAAACGATTTTACAAACCAAAACAAACACTCGACATGAAGTAGTCAGGCTATGACAAATTTTGCTGCAAACTTATCATACAACATCAACAAATTGAGGCACAAATTATGCAGGCGCTCTGTTAGTTTACAGTTCATCGATTGGCAGGCAGTTTCACAGCTAAAAGCCACTCGCTTTTGGTGCGGACCACAACACTTTATCATCCTTCTATGCTGATAGTCCCAGAATGCAAATTCAGTAAATAACTAGATACAAAAAGTATCTCAACGGCAGAAAGGCCAACAGGAGAAGCGAGAAAACCATCTTGTCTCCGAGGCTTTTGGTGTTGCATCAGAAGGTTTTGGTTCTGATTGTTGTTTTTCGGGTACCGACTTCAACGAGCCAGTTTTCCCTCCATCGTTTACCAATCTGAGACAGAAGAAAACATTCGGTCAGATATCCCTTTCAGTGCTTAATGCAGAAAAACCGAATTAAAAAAAAAAGACCATAACCTTTTTCACTTTCAAAATGAGCAGAAAGCTATAAACACTTATGACGCATGGTCAGGACAAATTGAAAGCACGGGATACAGAAATAACATTAATCATTGTGGATGTGTCTTTGTTACACAACTAAAATTTACAGATTCCATCATCTGACTACTGAATTGTTAATGGAAGCTCGTAATCCAATAGATTGTAAAGTAAATTCACCTTCAAAGACTAACAAAACCGAAGTACATTATAAAACCATATCCAGCAGAGAGATTATTACATTCATTTCATCATGAATTTTAGCCCCTGCTAATTTTAGATGATCATGAGATAGCGTTTTTTTACTGTAAGAAAAGAACTTACAATGGGAAAGCAAACGAACTGCTGCTGTTTCCACTGTCGTCAGAAGGACGAGGGGGGCTCGATGGGAAACGAGTAGATACTTTACCGTCTGACACATTAGAGACACTAGGTGGAAGACGAACTTCTTCAGTCATAGCTGGCTTTTCCTTTTCTAGATCCTCTACGGTTTTTGTTGGGGCTGTCTTTGGGCTTGAGCCAGAATCCTCTTGTCCTTTTCTACAAGTCTCCCCTAATTTTACACAATTTTCTTCGTCTGCTGTTGCTTCAATGAGCGGGGGAAGGCTGGATGAAAAGCTGTTCAACTCACCGGATTTGGTTTCAGGAACATATTGAAGATTGGATGGTGAGTTGTTCCATTCTTCAATCCGTGACAATTCTCCAGACTTGCCGAGGAACATGGCATTATCTCTAGAGAAGCTGTTATTTCCCATATGTATGCTAAACAGTGATTCGTTGGAAGCAACACTCCAATCCATATTCCCTGTTTTTTTAGTCGAAAAAATAGACACTGGAATCCTATTTGGATCATAACCTGTGGGACGCCCCATTGTTTGAACTGGAGGAGATTTCATTGTACTGAAGGCATTCCAGTCCGGATTCTGGGGTGCCAATTCTTGTGATAAAAGAAGTGAGCTTCCGGCACGTGGAGATGCACTTATCATGCTCCACTGAGGTGTCTGTGAGTCATCTGGTGATGATAAGGACTCTGTTTCGGAAGAAAGAGCTCCGTCTTGCTCGGATTTGGCAGAGGAATCATCACGAAGATCGCCATTGCCAAATTCTGAAGAACTAGAAGAAGAATAAAGTCCGGGATTGTTTACTTTCAAAAGTGGTTTTCCATCTACACGACGAACCTCAGCACTCGTATTTACTAGCTGGTTGCTGTTGCTCACATTTTCAGATGCCATTATTGATCTGCTTCATCAAATCCTCGAGACTTTCTGAGACCTCCAGTGATCGTTTGCTGTAATACAGTGCATACTGAAATTATTAGTTTCGACACCACAAATTATTCTAATATACTTAATTTCAAATCTTGCATTGCATAGTTGTCATGAATGGAAGAAAGAGTCTTCTTTTGTACTTGGAATGTGCTGGCATTTCAACATTCATTTAAAGAAGGTTCCAGCATTCATATGAGAGGTGTTGATTCGACCCTAAAATTTTCCATATTTACTTGATACATATGGCAAAAGTCTCTCTTTGTACTGGGAAAATGAAAAGCAATATCTGGTAGCAAAATTCTCAAAGGTGTTTGAAAGAACTAAGCTTATTCCTATCAAATCTATATGCACCACTTTGCCAAGATTATCATCTTTAACAATGCGCAAAGGCTTGCATGCAAGGAATTGAAGATAATGTGTAAAAGAGGAAAGAACTTATTAGTCCCATATGTAGTCCATCTTATAAATTAATTTGAGCCAAACGGCATTACAGCCTAATAACCTCTTCCTGAACTCTGCTCATAGCAACTTCTATGTTCGCAAGAAGTGGTACAAGGAAATCAAAAAACTGCTTCCATAATTTCATGTGTGAATCTCTAAAATGATAATTGGACTCTGAGTCCTGACATATTTCTCAACTCCCACATAAACCTCGCTTCAATTAAGTATTTACGATAGATTATGGTGGAAGTTCCAACAGCATAATGCTTTCTTTCCGTTTTTCCCAAAGAAGTTTGTTAAGGTCTGCTGAATGACAGTCTCTCAAAAAGAATATAATGTCAAAAATGCAGTTTCATGGTCGAAATCTTAAGCTATATCTGTATTTAAAAGTTGGGAAATATGATTTAATAAACATTAATCATTCATGATAATCCTTCACAAAACCCAAAAACCTATGCAATTTCAACTCTCATAGATCATTTACAAACAAATAATTGTAATCGGGTCTTTTAGAGTTACTGAAACATCAATTAATTCTGTTTCCTTATTTTTAGGTTCTAAAAGTTGGGGTTTTGTATTTTCAAATGCTCAATAATCCAAAAAGAGAAAGGAAAACATTGATTTGATAAAAGCAAGGCATTATAAAGACTTGAACATACCTAAATGATGAAAACCCCCCCACAAATCACCTATCGATTCCGATTGATGATCTTCTTCTCCTTCGTCTTGAAACCAATTTTGGACAAAATCAAGAACCAAATATCATGAAAAAGCACATCCAAAAATGCTCTAATTCTCGTAAAGTTGGGGCACCGGAAGATCAGAGAGATTGTGAGGGGCAGTTCTAGGGTTTATTCTGGCGGAGATTTTTTGCACAAAATAGAGGCCAAGCGGCCATTTCGGGCGTTTAGATTTGAACCAATTTTTTGCCGTTATTTCGCGGGGAGGTTAGTTGTCTTTAAACGGTTATTGCATCGGGACTTGAGTTGTGAAGTGGGCTGCTTGGCACATGGCATAGACGGCCCAGACACTGACATTTAGCTGGGCCTCAATTATATCGAGGATAATTTTTGGTATAGATTTTTAAAACTTGTATTTTTTTCAAATTTATTTTTAACTATATATTCGTTCGATGAAATAATTTTATATCGTTGTGTTACATGTATATCATGATTTAAATACACGTGATGTGGTGAGATATGATTGGATCAGAATTTCTTCGACCAAATAAAAAAAAAACTTTCAATCTCTTTTTGACACCTTATCTATATGTAAAACATTGTGTAACTCCTTTTGTATAAATAGTATTATTCAATTTTATATGTGAATTCATAATTTTATTTATTTTGTACTTTTTAATTACACATTCAAAAAATCACCTTCCACAATATATATGTTTTCAAAAACTCTGTCAAATAGGCCATACTTTTCCAAAAAAAATTACCCAACTAGACCATAAATTAATGATCAAATTGAAAAATCAGCTAAATACCTTAGAATTGCCTAAAAAAAAAAAAGGCACGCCTTGAAAATATGTTATTTTTGGCAAACTACGATGTATGTATTTTTTCAATTTTATCCTTAACATCTATGAAATTCTTTTATACGTTTTAATAAGTTTCAATGATAGTGACTTACACTATATTAATCTTGTTGTAGGGTATATGATTTATATAAATTGTAACTTACACTGTGTATTAATATTGTTACAATGTGTATCTTTTATTTTATTTTTGTGAAATTGTAACTTTCAAATGTCATGTCCGCTATCATCACCTATTGCCTATACACACAATCCCTTGTGAACACCATGGCACTAGATCTACACCGATATTGCCACCCACCTCGATCGTGACCAAATCCCTGCATTGGCCACTAGATCTATACCACATTCGGGAAGATCTATACACCCTCCGTTATATTTGCGCCACCATCCCACTTCTTGAACCACCATAAACCACATGCCCAAAAAAGAAACATTTCTTTAAAAAAGCAGCAAGGGAGGTAGAATGGGGATGGAAGGGGAGCGGAGGGGTTGGGGTGGGAGTTTATTTTTCTCGATAAAGATAGTGGAGTTGGAGAGGAAGGGAAGAAGTAATTTATTATTTATTTTTAAGTAAATTACCAATTTATAAGATTTTACTATTTGTATTGAAAATATAGTTTTCTAAATTTGTATTGTTCAGATTCAATATTTGTATTTTAAAATATTTTGACAAAAATCAAATGTTAAATATTAAAAAAAATTGTCTCAATTTTTTATTTAGGCCATATTTGATTGGCCATAATTTTCCATGGAAAACAAATTCCAACTTCCACTTTTGCCTTATTTGATACACTTTTTTTTCCATTGAATTCATTTTTTTGGTTTGGCTCACATGCTCACATTTTCCTCGACTTTGTGGAAATTTGGAGGAAATTGATTTTTTCTATTTTTTTTTTTTTAGCAATTAAAAAAAATTCTAAACAAAATGGTAAAAAAAATTATCACTTTTATTAACAATTTTCATGCAAAACAAAGTCAAACGAATNAAATTCTTTATGTTTTGGTTGGAAAAAAATTTCCTAGGTTTTTTTTTTTTTTATTTGCAATTGGAAAAAATTCTAGACACAATGGTAAAAAAATTTATCACTTTTATTAACAATTTTCATGCAAAACAAAGTCAAACGAATGATATTCGATATGGTAAAAAAAAAAAATTAAATTTTTTTTATGTTGTTTTGACAATTGGAACAAATTCTAGACCCAATAGTAAAAAAATTTATCACTTTAATGGACAATTTTCATGAAAAACGAAATTAAACGAACACCAAATTCTCAATAAAACAAATTCTAAATAATTCAATTCCCTATAATTCATTTTCTTTCCACCAAAATTTCAACTTTGCAATCAAACGGACCCTTAATAACATAGGGTTATAAGTTTTCATCGCTAGACAAACATGTCTTAGTAAAAAGATATAAACATATATTTGATCTAGCTAACAAATTTATAAATCTAAGTCAAGATAAATTATTAATTTTAATCAATTATTTAATGAGATTTGCAACTTTTATTAATTTTTTAACTACTTTTAATCAACTTTTTTCAATTCACTAAAATATGATTTTTAGAAAAATCAAATTGAAGTTAAGTTTTATGAAATGGCATTAATACGGTATAGTGATGGTCAAAACCGCCTCATTATTAACCATGATTTCAGAGGAGAATTTTTATTTTTTTCTTTTAAGGATTGATCATGGGATTATCATATCTGATAAATTATTTAACATAAGTAGATTGTCAGGACATATGAAAATAAGTTGATAATTGACTTAAGGGCCTGTTTTCAAGGCCATAAAACCTGGACAAATATTAAAAACCATAATATTATTATTATAAGTTATCTTGGAAGAATATTGTATTGTGGTAGATTTTTCTTCTTTTCAAGAGAGCCATCAACCTAGAAAGTTGCACCATGACATCATATGCAATAAATAAAAACTTTGACCCGCATGTTTACATAATTTTCAGAGTTCACTTTGTCCAATGAGAAGATTATGCTCCGTCAGGTAATAGCTTCAAAATTCTTTTTTTCTACCTTTATTTTCAACTATACATTCTCACGATAAAATATTTCTCACGTAAACTCGAAAAAAAACTCTACTTTTTAACCATACATTTTTCAAAAATATTATTACTCCATCTGTCTCATTTATATAGGCTGATTTTATTTTTCATACAGTTTAAAAAATCTTATTTAATGTTATTGAAAAAATATTTTTTGCCAAAAACTTTTCTAGTTTGCTCTTATTTAATTATCAACAACTATTAGTAAATTATTGTTGAAAATAGTAAAGAAATTGAATGATTTAACTTTTAATTCTCATATTGGTTATAATTAGACAAATTAAATAAATGTATATTAGTAAACGAATAAAAAATTTTAATAAATAATTGAGACAAAAAGTAAGGAAAATCAGCCTATATAAATGAGATGGAGAAAGTATATAAAAACTCATTCTTCCCATAAAATGGTTGTCAAACAGGGCCTGTTCAAGTTGGACCTCATTTGTTAAAACTCATTTTTTACGAAACTCATTTTAATTTATGAAGTTCATAACTTTTATCAATTTTTTTAACTATATATTTTATCAAAATCTACTCCAATCTTCTCACAAAGATAGAACTACTTTCCTTTTTGTCTTTCTCAAACTATATGTCACTTTCTTTATTGAGAATATAGTTGATTTTTAATTTTCTAATATACCCCTATTTATGTGTCTTATTATCTATAAATATGTACTCCTATTTAAATTATTATTTATGTAGGGTATATTCAAAAAAATGCAAGAAAAAAATTATATTAGTTATATTTTCTTAATCGGTGTAAAAATGGAAACAAATCTATCTTTATGGAATAAAGTATACTTTTTATTACAAGGGCTAGTGCATTGCATTATGACATAGAAATAAGGGATAATTGCAGCAGTGATCCCAAAACTTTCAATTTTTTTACAAACTCTGCATTAACCTTTTATTTTGGCAGCGACAATCCCAAATCTTTCACTTTAACTGCAATTGGAGTCCATTGAACGGATTCAATCCAATATTCTGTTAGTCAACCTGAAATGAAATGTTTGACTCAACTTGACAAATTAAAACAATTAATCAAAGCAAAGTACTTTCATCTTCTCCAAATACACCGTTTACAGTGGCGACGGTGGGCGGTTGAAAGGTGGTGGCGATAGTTAGTGAGTTTCCTAGATGTTTGATTTTACGGAAGGGGCGGGGATGAGGTATTTGGAGAAGATGAAAGTACTTCGTTTTGGTTAATTGTTTAATTTGTCTAGTTGAGTAAAACATTTTATTTCGGGTGGACTAACATAGTATTGAGTGAAATATGTTCAATGGACTCAAACTGCCGTTAAAGTGAAAGGTTTAGGACTGCAGTTGCCAAAATAAAATGTTAGTATAGTTTGTAAAAAATTGAAAAGTTTGGAACCGTTGCTACAATTATCCCTAAAAATAAATATTATTATGTCCCATAAAGAGGTTTGGATTATTTTGTTTCCTAAATTATAGGTCACTTTCCATAATGAAAGTATAGATATTTTTTTAACTTTTCAATATACTTCTATTTAGCGTATCTTGTTACCAACAAATATAAACTAATCCTATTTAAACAATTATTTAATGTAGGATTATATTAGAAAAATTGCAAGAAAACTTATATTAATTATATTTTCTTACTCATGTGTAAAAATAGAAACAAGCATATATGTATAGGATGGAGGTAGTACTTCTACTTTGCTTGGTCTTGCAGCACTCTTTGTTAACTTGACTAAAAGAATCAAACCCTGTTTGGCGGAAATTATAAGCGAACTTATAGTAGATTTTGATAAAAGTTGATGAAATGTGTAATTGAAAAGTTGTAAATTTCATAAAATATGTGATTAAAATTAACTGTTGACTTTGACTTCAATATCAGACATGGCCCCGATTCAAAATCTTACGGCATAATTTATAATTGTCATGCACAACTTATGTTTGTGTTCCTTAAGGCACGTTCTCTTTTGAAAGGATTCACGATATGTTAGAACCCCGATAAAAAATTTCCCTTTGCATCGAATTTAACTACATGTATATTGCCAATGGTGTCACATCATCAATATTTTGCAACAAATCCAAGTCTTGCTAGGCAGCCTGGTGAATAGTATCATATTACCTTTTTCAATTCAACCTTTCGCATGCAATAATGAATATCACTAAACGGTATCATCTACAAAATTTTAGTCCATCTATAATGATTATTATTTTCAAATTTTTTTTTTCTACATACTCATTTTTAACTAAACATTCATCTAATAAAATATTCTATACGTAAATTCAAGATTTCTTTTTTCTATATTTTCACTATACATTCACTTAAAAATCACTATTCAAAACATATATATATATATATATTTCATTTAATGATTGTCGAACAACGGCCCAATTTTATTTACAATTTAATACTATCAATGATGTTCAGTCCTTCATTATCAGACGAATTCAAGACAACCATGTTATATACATTTCTATCCAAGCATTTTATCAATTTCCCATCAATCAATCTTGAAGCAATTGAGTCAATGGGGGCAGGTGTTATTAATTTTGTAGTATAAATTAACATGACATAATCCACGTGTACGTGTGTTATTTTATAAAGTTTTCGCTATCAATTAAGAGGGTGTTTGATAGAGATTAAAATTAAAAATATAGTCGTTATTGTTGACTTTTATTAGACGGGTGGGACCCAATAACGATCATATTTTCAATTTTAATTGGATTTTAAACCGTACCAAACAGACTCTAACAAATGTCGTAAAAGTTGAAAATCGTGAAAGAAAATACTCGTCTGCCTGGTTGGCACTGGCCAGCTCTTTCTGGTTGGCCAATGAAATTTGTAGTTAAAAAATTATGAGTCATAAAAAATATGTAGTTAAAATTAATTGTTGACTTTAACTTCAATTTTAAACAATTTTTTTGTGGTACCAAACGGGGCCTAATCTATTACAAAATAAAATTGAATTACAAGATTTTAGAGTTTTTTATTCCATCTTAAAAGTAACAAGCTCCAATATATTGATTCTTATTTAATCAATACGAAAGTCTATTATTAGGGTGTGTTCGAGCCACATTATTTTTGAAGAATATATTCTGAAATAGTAGATTGATAGAGAATGTGTGGTTGAAAAAAAAAAATTTATTGATGTGATGAAAAATATTATTTTATTGAAAAATGTGTGGTTGAAAATGAGTAGAAAAATAAAAATGAAAATTTTAATGCAACTCAAACCGGAACTTAGTAAACATTTATAGCTCAAATGAATATGCCATCTTATAATCAGCATAGACATAAATGTACATATTTATACATATACATACAAAAAAAGTCACATACAGGCAAAATAGAATTGATTTTGAATAGTGATATGATGGGAAATGTGTGGTTGAAAAAAAAAAATTTATTGATGTGATGAAAAATATTATTTATTGAAGAATGTGTTGTTGAAAATTAGTAGAAGAATGAAAATGAAAATTTTAATGTGTACCAAACAGGGGCTTAATATACCTTCATAACATAGTAGGGTCACGTTTGAAATAAAAAAAATAAAAAAATAAAAAAATCCAAGTGTTTGTTTTGAGTTAGATTCGATCTTAAAGTACCGCAACAGTATAAGTATAACATTATTCGGGTTCCATTCGGTAGATATTAAAACCCAATTAAAATTGAAAATATAGCCGTTATTGGTATCACTCGTTTAATAAAAGTCAATAATAACGACTAATTTTTCAATTTTAATCCGATCGAACGGACCCTAGGAAAAGTAATTCAAATCATTATAGGAATTCAGTGTTCATATTCAATTGATGTGAAATATTATCATTATCATTAACAAAAGTTTCGTGCATATGTAACTTCAATATGAAGAATGCGTTGA
>CAIGRR010367049.1:0-29305 GCA_903798365.1 Fraxinus sp. 1973-6204
ATTAAATTTTTCATTTCCACATATACCCTTATTTAATACATCTTGGTATAATAAACACCAACTACCTAGATAAGAGATAAAGGGTACAGATGAAAAAACATAGTAAAATTTAATACTCTAACTATACTAACTACCATTTCTTAATTTGTGTGAAAATAACCATAGGACTATCTTTTTGGGACGGAGGGAGTATTTGGTAATTTTTTTAGTAGAAGGCTATTTGACAAAATCCCAAAAGCCCTTTTTTTTTTTTTTTTAATCTTGGCCTTCAAAATATGACTTCAAAAGGAACATACCTCAATGAAAAAGCATATTTTAGTAGAATAACTATGACCTGTAAAGTGTTAGTAAAAAATATATAGAAAAAATCGACGACAATATTTAACATAGAAAATGACAAACAATTAGATTTCGTACTTAACAATTAACAAGAAATCTTATCATAAGCTAAAGTGGCATGTCCTTATCATGTGGTAGAAAGAGGTTATAAATTTTTATTCTACAAAGCTCCCATCCTAGTCATGCTTCAGAACCGCAGAAGTAGAACATCTAAAAGCAACTGAATAACCCTACCTGTGCCTTCTGTAGAGGAGAAACTCGACAGCAAACTACTGAACTGCAATTCAAGCTCATATTCAGCAGCATTACACGTAGAGTGGGATCCAATGCATACATCAAACATTTCCCATCAATCACAAGTGCCAACTTTGGTCCAGAAGCAGAACGAAGATACTGTTGTGCCTCCTCGTAACACCTTTTCAGCTCATCCTTCACAGTTTCTTTCATAAATCGGGCAAGCTCCACTTGATCGCCCTGACAATCAAATTTCAGGATGCTTGCTATGTTATATATTTTCCATGGAAAATACTTATAAGATATATTACTTACTCTGTCTTCAACTTCTCTGATGGCATCAGTTTCTGAGCTGATTATGAATTGCTTCATGTTGTTACTTATCAACTTGCATGCTGAAACATACAAAAAGCAGATGTAACAGAAAATATTACTCCAGTTATAGAGTATGTTAAAAAATTAAACCATCAGCTCCTTCTAGATACTAACCATAAGATATATTTATTGCTGTTTCCAGCTTGTCCCCAGTTAGCACCCAAATCTTGATTCCAGCTCGAGAGAGGGTCTCTATACAAGCAGGTACTCCCTCCTGAAGTTTATCTTCTATAGCAGTACATCCAATCAAAACAAGGTCCTTCTCAATGAGCTCCGCAACCTGAACATAAAAATAAGAGACAAGATGTGCATTAATGGAACAACAGAAGGTTCACTAGAACTTAAAAAGTAAACTAAGCCCCTGTTTGTTGCCCATTGTTTTAAAACTCTTTTTGCTGAAGGATCATTTTCAACCACACATTCACACAATAAAATATTTTGCACGTAAACCAAAAACGTTTCCCTACTTTTTAATCACACGTTCTCCTAAAAATAATATTCAAAACTCTTTTTTTTTTTTGAAATAATGGGCACCAATGACCAAATAGAACCCTACGAGAAGAGTTTAAGTTGCAGTTTAAGCAGCACCTTCAACATGGTTCTAGCTAAGAAAACAGAAGCTCATACAATTTAAGTCCAGTTTCAAGCATCTGTAAAAGTTTCCACAAACTTATCCAAATCAATTAAATGGAGTACAGATGTTATGCCATAACCACACTACCAGAAATGCCAATATGCACGCCAGTGTTTTAAAAGATGCTTTGAGGGCATCCCTTAGGGTTCGCCTTCCAAAATTTCCTTGGGAGCAATGATAAGGGAAATTATTAGGATTGCACAGCAAAATGCCTTTCACGCTTGGAGAATATGCCTCAGGCCCAAGGGTACACTTACTCCTGCCCAGGGAATAATCCTTCCTAACAGCGAATGTGCTTGATGTATTTTTATTTTGAATTCAAAAGACCTAATTGATGGATAGATTATCCAGCTAAACTACGTAACCAGATTCTGAAGTTGGATAACTAACTGTTGTCACCGTTTTCTGTCAAGAACTGGAAAAAATGGGTGTGATAGCTAATACTTACTCCTCATGCCAACACTTGATAGTTTGAATCTTTACGTCAATAGTTTTAAATGTGACCAGGATTTATGTCCTTTGCACAGATTGGAAAGAAAAAACTTCAATATAGAAGCTCAAGCTTTCTTAAGTGTTGGAAACATGATTGAAATCTCATGACCTGAGCATATGAAGATTACAAAGTTCTGAAGTCAGCTTTTAACAATGAGGAGTTTCGACTACATATTGTAGTGTAATTCACCTCACTTCAAGTTTTGGCCTTTTAAAAAACACTTCTTACCAATACTTTTTCACACTCAAAGTCATGTCCCACAAAAATGTATCTAGTATTTGCTCACATTCCAGTTTTACCCATTTAAATCAGCCTTCCAAATTTCTAAATTGATCAAGACATCTGTTCCCCAAATGTTAAATCATTTTTCTGTTTCCCGCACCAAGCTCTATAAATTTCTCTCTCTCTCTAATACAACCTTTAAAACCTAAATTCCTTTTTCAATTTTCTTGTATTGTGCTCATGAGTAGCAAATCTGAGTAGCACTCTCATCTTGGTTAATCCTCCTGAGGATTTAAAACCTAAGAATCCAACTTTTTCCAAATTATTGAATGAATATACCAATTCCCTTTTAATTTTTAGTCCATTACTAAAGAAATTGTTTTTTGTCCAATAAGCTACACAACTGATACTATGCTCCCCATTTTGACCCTCCTCATAAGACTCCGACTCCATGCAACCCTATGCATCAAGACTCTCAGATTATCACGAGGAAACTAGACCTCCCTACTGTCTCAATATCTGCTGGTCCCTTGCATAAGGATGATTTATGGAAAAACAAAGATTGTATTCAATGAAAAGTGAAGGGAAGAAAATAGTGGATACTTGAAAGGTAATAATTTCCATTAAACGTCGGTCGAAAACAAAAGTGCTTGAAAATCAAACAAATGAACGAGAGAACCGCACAAACCTCATCCAACTTCTTCTCCCTATCTCGTAATGAAGATTTTGCCTGAATGTATTTCTCGTTCCAATTTTCATATGAATCAGAACTTAAATCTCTATAAGCCAGGCAAAGAGTACGCAATCCCGCAGCTCCAAATTGTTCCAAGTGTTCTCTAGTAGTTCTTTTCAAATCAATGTCTGAATCGGCCAACCTTTCATATATTACTGTATCTGCACCCTGAAAAAAGCATATTATGAACTTCAAATTTATTTCTTGCTAGAATTTTCAACCAGACGTGGGAGCAGCCTAATGAAGTTACCTTGCAGTAAAGGACAAGTCTACCATCTGGATATCGACATACAACAGACTGGCGCTTCCTTGTACTAAACACAATAAAAAATAATTACAAGTATGAAATTTAATTATCATGCATGAAAATACAATTTGCATGTAATCCAGAAAATATAATTACCTGTTGAACTCAAGGACATTCAGAATCTCATATGGAACATCCTGAACCTCTCCCATCTTCTCAACATGTGACTCACGAACATATATCGTTGTTGGAGAACGCCTGCAGATACAGCATTTTAACTCTAGCTTCAACCTATAATACCTTTAAACCATTGAGAAGGAATGTTAGAACCACGTACTTGTAGAAAAAGAAGCCAAAGTTCTTCGCTGCTGTAACCAAAGCAGCTTCATCGGGAGATGCAGCTTGATATCTAATTTTTTCAGGGGAATCATCACCTTCAGGAAGTACAGTATGGCATATTGCAAGGCACCTGAAGAATTCCTACATGATAACAAAAGATTTTAAAAGATCAAAATCCTCATCTACCAGGGGCGATCAGTGTTGAACACATGATTGAATGGATAGAAATAGCATGGCACACTATATGATTTGTGAAAAACCTGCATAAGACATGCTAACTAAACCCAAAAAGATAATATGCTTTCAAAAGGAAAGACAGAAAAATAAATCAACTGGTTTTCTGCTAAATGAAGAAAGATGGAAGTGTAATCTGGCATTCAGAGATTATATGACCCGTGTCATTCAACCCTTGTGTTTGTTCAACATTGATTCTATGCTAAAATATACACAAACATAAATGATTGGTCATATTTTAAATTCGAGCCACTAAGAGAATATCTTGAAACGAAAGGATTCAAAATGAGTTGGGAGTACATCTAAGTACATGGATACTTGCAGAAAATTAGTAGAGATTGCAGGCTATAATTACATAACCATTAGTGTTCGGGATAGATATGGTAATGAAAATTTTATAGAACTAGCATATAACCATATTCGATATCATTAGGGACGAATGATTGGCTATTAAGAAATAGCTAAATATATGAAACTAAGAATCTTAAGATAGATATCACTAAAATAAGGAGAGAACAAAAAATGAGGATAATCCTGGTATAAAAAATCTAGAGGGGTATATCAACCTAAGTTCCTAAAATCAGTAAGGTACACTAATAAGTCAACCATTCAAGCAGGCACGTAAGCAGCAACATGTATGGTTATGTCACATGAAAATATTGCTGAGAGTGCAGTGCAGTTTTTTTATGTTTTTCTCCTCGTTTAAACAATCTACCTTGCAAAAATCAGGATTAGGTTCATTCCTCCAAGCACCCCGCATAAGCCGTGCATCATCAAAATTGAAACCTTTTTCACGTGCAGCACTCGTTTCCTTCTGAACCTATGAAAGTTTGAAGGCACTAGATTAACCTTAAAAATACCTCATGGTATTTTCTTCTCTGACGGATGATAAACTTACCTCAGTTTTTGCACCACTCCTCTGTGCTGTTCCCATCTCTATTTCGCTGACACCAGTACCATATACCTCTCCTCCAATTGAACATTTAAAAAATTCCATCAAATTTCTGGTCAGAGTTCCGGTTTTATCAGAAAATATGTACTCAACCTGGAAAAAGCATAAAATATAATTAACTGATCCACATAAGTAGCACCATTTAGTTCATAAACTAATAATTGAATTCCTAGTTTGATGTTTGAGATTAAAGCAGATGTTATGTAGAGTAAACTTGCAACCACAACCCTGAACCTAAGACCCCTTCCCTGAAAAACCAAATTGAACAGGGCAAATTTTTACCTGCCCAAGTTCCTCGTTTAAATTAGATGTACGTGCCAATGCGGGGGTATTGCTCTCAGCATGGTACATGCACAAGTCATTGTTGATAAATTGAGTAGACTGAATAAATTTAATCATCTGAAATAAACAAAAACCGAGTCACTGAACCATGACCATGCAAAACCTCAGTAAAATTCAAATAACCAACCACTGTGAGATATACCTCAACAGAAACATAAAGAGAGATGGGGATGATAGGTGAATAGAGAGTAATCAAGGTAAACATAGTCAAAACAGCAACCTACAAGACAAATAAAAAACTGAAAATATATAAATGATGAGAGTAGAAACAATAAACAATAATAATTCTCTTTACCACAAATCTATTGTCAGGATC
Organism: Fraxinus sp. 1973-6204; assembly: GCA_903798365.1. Taxonomy (NCBI): domain Eukaryota; kingdom Viridiplantae; phylum Streptophyta; class Magnoliopsida; order Lamiales; family Oleaceae; genus Fraxinus; species Fraxinus sp. 1973-6204. The sequence goes on from CAIGRR010367049.1 coordinate 5,461, forward strand.
GAACTGTTTCTCTGAGTTGTCAAACCTCAAATAGTAGTACTTCCGATTGATGAATATTCCACTGCGTAATATCAATAACAAATAGTAAATAACATCAAACATCAGTAAACTATAAGAACAAAAACATATAGATAAATCATGGTAACAGAAATTATATAATCAAACCTTCCTATGGCACCCAACAGACACATGCAGAAGAGAACGCTAAACAGAATTAATATAAGCTTGTCAAGTTTCTTCTCCAATGTACTTCTCTTGGATGGAATTTTCATTGAATTCATCATAACCTGCAATCAGACCACAACCACTACTGCATACAGTACACAACAAATATGTCGTAAAGGAGATTAAAGACAGAACACATACCAATTAGAAAGGCAAAGCAGACAGACAGACATTAAGACATCGCAAACAAATCTTATACTAACTCATCAATTGGACTCAGGAAAAATCTTTTCATCCAATAGATAAAACATTGTAGTAGTTTTGAAACTTCCTTTGGAAAAATGTTATTCCACAAATCCTTTGCTGGGAAAGTGTCACACAACTCAACTACAACTTGACTGCTTTAAGTAATAGGACACACCTTAGTTTCATGCCCTGTGAAAATGACCACTCCAACAATGTGCTCAGTGTTCCTGAGAGTGCATCCCTAAGAAAATGTAAAGAAAGAGCCAATAAAAAGTTAAGAAATACAAAGGTACCAACCAATCATTACTTAAGATGAAAAAGAAAAGATGAGATTAAATACAAATGGTTGCCAGATTGAGCATTTATTGACAGAAAATATATGTTAATTATGATTAATGAATTCTTATTAGAAAGTTATGAGGTAACAAAAGTGAGCATCACAAGCACATTAGCAGATAGTCAAGAAACAAAAAATACATCATCAATTACAAAGAGTTGGACTGACACGAGTTCCTTTGAAAACAAATCCAACTTGCAACCGCATTATGCAGAAAAGTGGAAGTTGTGGCTATATGAGATGACATACCCGTAATAGAAGTTGATTTGGACTCAGAGGCAAGGTTTGCTTTTGAATTATCAAGTTGCCAGTAAAGGTGTACAGCGAGTTATTTGGTTGCTCACATTGCACTTCTCCTGAATATTACAGGTGAATTTCCATCAGAAAAGCAAATGCCAAGCAAGAAAAATTGGTTTTATTTAAATGCCCATCATTATTTACAACAAGCAAATCATGATTTCATTACTAAGCTACTCCTTTTCTAACAGGTAGTGTTTGCCGTCAAAATCCTGCTTCAGCAATTTATTGTGCTCAAGACCCCTAATGACCCATGTTGTCACATATATTCATATGAACTCGATCCCATTCATCGAGTCACATATGAATTTTAATGCTACCACCAAAAACTAATACAGTTTTTTGCGGTAAATAGTTAAATAGTACGGGTGATGGATCCTCCAATTTAGAGTTTATGGAACATTAGATCCCTAGGTTCTGTTTCAAAATCCCTCACCAACTTCTGTCCTAATAAGATAAAGAGTTTTAAGCACTAGGTGAATCTTTCCATATTTCACACTTATCTTTTCATTAGGGTTTAGTTTTACTCTAAGCAGTGTTCAACAATTTAATAAATATAAAATATTATTTCCAGGATGAGACTCCTTTACAGATATCAAAATTGATAAATTCAGTAACCAGTAATCAATAATATTTTCTTAGTAGATTCCCTTTATAGTAGTCATGAGTAGAACAAACTTCATTAATACAGTTTAATGCATCTACTTGTAATGTTAATTATGTACTAATACATCTCTATTAGTTCATACCATATTATAATATACCAACATAGCTTGGATGCAAGAGGTTAAATCGGCATTAGAGAAAGTAAAATAACTTTGAAATAACAACACAACAACGTAAGACTTATTCACATCAAATTTGAGATAGGCTACATGAATCCTTATTCATCATTTCACTCGTCATTGTTATATTTACTAGGAGAACAAATACAATTACGTATTTAGAAATTACAATAACCATATTATTTTTAGTTTTACACTATCTTCTAACTTGCTCGATCGAAATCGCATCACAATTATCATCAAGATCAACGGAAGTTGTGTAACATGACTCTGATAACCGCATATCCATCTTAGCATCTAATTTTCAATACATTATCTTACCCATTTTAATGTGACCGCATATCCGTCTTAACATCTAATTTTCAATAAAATCTTATGGATATTTGTCCTTAAATAGCATAACTAATCGCTATTCTGTTAAACACGCCTTTTAACCATGATGCTATCTTCCTATCTCATAGAATTGTTGTAACACTTCTCTACTTCATGTCTTCATCCAACCTACTCTAGTGCAGTGTATAAAATAAACGTTTTGAGTTTTTCAAAAATACGTTGCATTTTTTATTTAGATATCAAAATGAATTGGGTAAGATAATTCTATTAGTAACTAAAACTTCATAAATGAGGAATATACAATTTTTACATTTGATTTCCATACTAAACCCTTGTTTCGTTTAGCTAAATATCAGATTTTTATTAAATTTTGATAAAAATTGATGATATGTGCAATTGAAAAGATTATAAAAGTTGTAGATCAAATGAAATGTGTTGTTAAAATTAATTGTTGACTTTGATTTAGATTTTTATCAACTTTTTTTAGCTAAACCAAACAGGAAAAAGGTATAATGTGAGAGTTAATTTTAATCCACAAGGTGCAACAAATATAGATAAGTATTTGGATTCACAAAAGTATATGAAACATTAGTAACTATTATCAGAAAATAGTCATAAGCGATATTAATAATTATTAGAGACTCCAATATAAAGAAATGACATGTAAATATGTATTAGAACAAAGGCACAACCTTTAAATTCAGATATTTTCTCTGGTGTCAAATAATCCCAAGTCTTTTCTAATGCTTTTCTAATCTTCAAGTTTGTTTCACCGTCCAGATTTGAAGTCTGCAAACAAACAAGACACAACAGTTGATTGATATGCAGAGGAAAATTGGAAGGGAAAATACAAAGGCAGTAGTTCTCCAGCTTGTTTCCTGTTCTCCAAACAAATTTGAACCATTCTTACAAAAGAGAGAATAGAGTAAAATTGTTCAGAAACAAAAGAGTGAAAACCTCTATGTAGCAAACACCATCCATATTTGTGCTAGCAAGGAATAGTAGATCAGCTGGAAAAAATCCATCCTGCTTTACCTGCAACCAATACAACAGTCGATTGTATAAATTTTGGGAAAAGATCATCCAAAATGGCAGCTCAGATTACTTCTCAACCTTATTCAGGCTGCACAACAGTGCATGTAGCATACAGCACAGACTTGATTTTAACAACATTTTCGGAGATGAAAAATTAAGAGGGTGTTTGGTGTGGATTAAAATCAGATTTTTAGTGGATTGTGATAGAAATTCTTTAAATGTGTGCTCGAAAAGATGTGGGACCCATGAAAGATGTGATGGATATTGATTGTTTGACTTTGACTTAGATTAAAATAAGATTTTAATCCGGCCCAAACATGCCCTAAATTCTGAACCACAGCTCTGAAGTCTGACGTCAATACCCAAGCCAGCCTATATCCCAGGTCCTTGATCGGCTATATGTTGGAATGTCGGTGTCATGATTAGCAGGTATTGAGAAAAATCTATTCAATTCAAAGGTGAGATTGATCTGAACCTTTTTGAATAAACATTTATGAATTAATCTAGATGTACCAAAAGATTAGGTAAAACTTTATGGTTTTCTAGCATAGTCCAACATTTATTACTTTAGGCTGGGTTTAATAATTTGTCAATAGCTACGGTTACAAGTACATAGTCAACAGCTCTCTAGACTCCTACATAAACTTTAACTGCTTGCATCAATTTAGGAAGTGTTAGAATAAGCAATAATAAGCCATTCATTAAGCTCCAACTCATTTCTTTCGAAACCTACATAAGCCTGTTTAATCCCATGATAAACTATTTGGCAAAGTTTGATTTATAGAAATGCGATTTATAGAAATGCAAATAAGCAAGACTGACTTAAATGACAATTGCAATAGACAGTTGAAAGACTATAGTCATACACCACCAAGGGGCAAAAAAAGTAGCCAGACGGCAGCTGAAAACTCACACCAAGATAGTAGAAGGGAAGAAACGAAGCTATTTAGCTGAAATTTAGGCTGAACTTCTTGTATTATTCATCTAATTCAAGGGATATTTATACAAGATCCAAATCCAATCCTATCTAAAAAAAGGAAAACAAAAAATATATTATCCTATTTGGAATAGAAAACTTGTACAATTCTATTCCATATCAATTCCTAACAAAATAAGAAATATAAGATACATGGAATACAAGTTATAGATCACCATCTCTTATTCTAACTCCTCCCTCAAGTTTGTGCATTTATATTACACATGTTGAAAAATGACGTATAGAATGCCTACTAGCACGCGCGACAGGAGCACACACAAATAGCAAACACGTGTGTGAAATCTTCAAATATGGCGGAGGCCATACACACTCATCCACAAACAGCCGACAAGAAAGCTCGAAACCTATGTCCAGCAACAGAAGCTTCGCTTGCACAGCAAAAAGGGTTGCCAAAGCTTGGATTTTCAAACCAACAACCAAAAGAAGGTACGTCCCCAACTGTAGATGCAATCTTCATGCAGCAGCAGAAAGTTAAGAAGTCTCATCTATCAAACCTCTAGGGAGTACTAGAGGGCTGGATCGACAAATAAAAACACTAAAAAAGTCTCCAAGACTGGCAACAAGAATAGTAGAAGGGTAGTATAAAATCATAGGACATACCAGAGTGGGCTGGGTCGACCAAGAGAAAGGGTCGAGAAGCATAGACAATGGTTATCGAAGGGTAGCAAATTAAGGAAAAACTTGAGAAACTAGAGAACATCAGCCACCACAATAAAAGATCTTGGAACCACTAAAACATTAGAGGTGGTATAAGACCTAACAATATGTGTAGCAAGAAATCTCCAGCACAGCAATCTAGGTTTGAAGCTTCAAGAGCACACAAAAACAACCCAATCAAAACACCGCACAAACGCTTCGACCAAAATACCAACGCTCTTAAAAATAGCAAACACGCATAACTGAGATGATGGAGGGACAGGTTGCTAAGGAGAAGGTGAAATCAGGGTCAAAATGCAAGAATCTGAAAGTTTAGTTGCCATTTTGCCACAGACGAAAACTTTGTGTTTGTTTGGGTTTCATTATAATGGAATAACGATGAAGAGAAGTAATAAATCCACAAATGTGGATAATAAGTGGGTAGTAGTTGTAAATGTGTGCTTAAAATTAATGTTTAACTTTGACTTCAATTATAAGCAAATTATAATGAAACCCAAACAAACTCTTCATAACTAACTTGCTCCAACCTGAAAGAGGGACTGAATTTAACATTTCAGAAATTTTAAGGATTAATATGCAAGATTTTGAAACCTCATAGACCAACTTGCACAATCAACTTCAAGGGCAGACACAAAAGAGATTCAATATCTTTCTTTTTCTGGCAAACCCATAGAGAAGGGTTGCCTGGTCTTCATGAACCTAATAGAGTTCACCAAAAGGTAGTGACCATAGGGATTTGCAACTGTTCAAGATTCTCTCAACATAAAATCTTTCCTAGCCTACGTGAGCAGAAGGAATCCAGATGGAATGATCGCGCTGCTGTCCAGATATTACCGGACTGATTTTGGTAGACCTCGTCGGAATGATAGGTCGTCCGGGAAGGTAGGGTTCAGCCAAGGTTAGAGTTTGAAATTGAATTTTAGGAATTGCAATTTTAGGGCTAAATTTGAAACTCCAAATTTCAAAGCCAAAGAAATCAAAATATAACTTCGCTGAACAAGCGGCACAAGGCCTCTCGCTGGAGAACGAATGGAAATGATTTTAAGTTTAACTCAAGTTGAATCAAACTTGCTCTCATACCAAGTTGAAACTTAGGCTGAACATCTTGTATTATTCATCTAGTTCAAGTGTTACTTACACAATCCAAACCTAATCCTATCTATAAAAGGAAAAGGAAAAATTATTATCCTATTTGGAAAAGAAAACTTATACAATTCTATTCCATATCAATTCCTAATTAAGGAAAATATGATGGATGGAATACAACTTAAAATCAAATCCTAACTAAGGAATATAAGATGGATGGAATACAACTTAAAAATAGATCTCCTGTTCTAACTTATTTAAAACATGCAAAATCAGTAGTTCCAACTCGAAACAGCTGAAGAAAAGTGAAATGGCAGGAAAAACGTAACAGACACAGCCGACTTACTCTGATAATGTCTCCAACCTGCAGCTTCTTCCAGGGAATACATACCCAATTCTGATCTTGAAACACGTCTACAGTAGAATTATTGATTGCCATGTCATTTTGAAAACGCTTCTGCCATACATAATGAGAGGAATAATATAGAAAAAAAATTGTAAGCAATCAGCATCCTAAAAAACTTGGAGACCTCAAGTTAACAAAGATACAATTCATAATTACAATTCAAACAAAATGACAACAGCTGGAACCTAGGGGCTTGCTTGGGAGTTTTATTTTCACCGGTTTGACCGGTTTTTTATGGCACCGTTTATGAGTGGTTGGAAGAACTAATGCTTGCTAGATTTTTGAGTACCGGTTTTGGATGATTTAGAACCATCCAAAAACAGTGTAGTATAATTTTGACAAGTTCTCTCAACCCACCAAATCGGCGGTTTTTGGCTGTTTTTCAAATTCTCTTCTAATTTTACCCTTTATAAAATAATTAATTCCAGCAAACATTTTTTTTTTTTAAAAAAAAAACTAACTTATAGACAAAAATATACTAACTAAAAAAATTATTCATAAGCGAAAACATTATATTATAATTAAAAAATCACTTATAATTAAAATTATATATATATGATAAAAAAATATTTTTGTATAAAAATCTTACTACGAAGACAAAAAATCACTTATAATATAAAACATAAAAAGTTACTTATACGTAAAAAATTCGCTTGTGTAAAATTATTTAAAAGTACAAAATTACTTATAGTTATAAAGTTTATATAACTAAGAAATACTAACATAAAATTTTAAGTAAATATTTAACTTTATTTAACTTTTTTAAGTGAAATACTTACTTATATGTAAAAAAATTACGTACAAGTAAAATATCACTTATAGATAAAAAATTTCATACGAGAAATCATAAACTCAAAATTTCACTAAGGGTCATATATATAACTCTACTTTTTAAAAAAACTTTCAGAATCTATGGATACTAAACTTCCACGCATGGATTCGACTGTTTTAAAAACAGCTACTAAAGCCACTCATAATTGATGTGCTCATAAATGCTCAAAATCAATACTTTAAAAAACGTTCATAACTGATACGCTGGAACTCCTAAGCAAGCCCTAATAGTTTAGAGAGAAGAGAGAGAAAGGTGATCTAGTATGACATTTTACCCAGTCTTCCCATGCTTCCTTAATGAGAGATACAAGAAGCACCAGGGACAGAGGAAGCACATTTGTTATTGGACTTACAGGACTGCATGAAAACAGAACTATTTTAAGTACAAATGTTCTCAGAAAAGGAAAAATGGATGGAGAGGATATCAAATCCAGTTGATTAACTCCAAAGTCATCCAGTTAAAACATACTCCAGATTTCTTGAAGATCAGTAGCTAGTTTCTAAAATAGTCAATAAACAAGCAAACACACGTGGTAAAACAATAGTTGGCAAAATAAGGTCAGCAAACAAATAGAATCGGTACAACAGAGTGGTGGTATTATGCATTAATTAGGGCATACACAAGACAATATACTTACAATTAACCCAAAAACAAAAAATAAGCTATTCTTTTCAATTATCAACAAGAACCAAACTGAAGCTACCAATTAAGCAATAACTCTTCAGATAATACAAGAAGTATGAGTTATCTGTGTCTACAGATGATAGAACTTCATAATCCTGATAATCACCATTAAAGCAGAAACCACGTTGAACATGATGAAGGAAACACTGAATCCAAAAGATTTCAACCAAACTTAAAGCCACAGAAAATGTCAGATCAACCCATCTGTTTTACACAATACCAATGGCAAAAATCCCCACATCTGCCTATAGAAAGGAATCATTTATACCAACTCTCTATCATTCCCCATCCCAACTTTTCTGATCCTTAATACATAAAAAAAAAATACCATATGACTGTATTGTGCCATTGCTGTAATTACCCTATCACTTTCTGGAATGTATTTTTCGATTCAATAAATTGATAAGTTCATAAATTCAAAAAGACAACTGTCAAGAAATTAATATTATCCCAACTATCTTCTCTTTCTCCTTGATGAGCTAAATTATGTTTTAAGTAGCTTACCTCACTGGAGTGCATGACAAGATTGAGATCATAAGAAAGTAGAGATTAGCCACCCGCCTAAACTGTCAACATAAATACAAAAATAGAGGATTATCAGGTAAATCAAAAGGAAATACAACGACGAAAGGAGCTAAATGAGCAGACAAGCATAAATCATGCTATAGACATTTCTTACTCTAACTACACTTATTCATCAATCTTAACTCTAAGCCTATGTCTGGATAATGTTTATAAACGGTTTATGAATAGTGAAACCACTTTTATTCACACATTTTGTGGAATCTACAAATACTACCCACTTATCCGCCACTCATTTCTATCAATTTATAATTTAAACGGTTTATAAACATTTTCCTAAACAAGCTTTAAATAACCTACAAGGACCTAGAGACTTCCAATTGTTTAAAATTCTGTTAGAAACTTAATTTTAAACGTCATAAACAAAAGTTCTTGGATCAAACAATTTATCTAACTTCTACAAAGCATAAAGGATGTGAAAGCTTTAACAAGTTGCATTCTTTTCTCTTCTCTTCCACAAATGGAAACACATATAATTCTCAATTGTTATTTTTCCAAATACATTCAGTTAAGATTTTCATATAAACCTAGTCCCAAGTTTCTAATATTAAGAAAAAATAATTATTTTTCCTACACTTCCTTTGATGGGTCAAACAGTATTCTTAATTTGTTAAAGGACTTCCAGACCCGAACAAATTTTTGGGGTCCATGTCCAAAATTAGTTTCCAAAGAACAGGATTTCCAGCAAGCATCCCTGTAATTCCTTACAACAAAAGGATACTTCATGTTGAATTCATCATAAGCAGATAGTACCAAGCATAATTTTACCAAGAGTTGAAGTTCAACAGAAAATTATAAAAACTTTCATGACCAATCGACAAAAACTTACCTGTTCAAATAACCCCTTTGGTAAAAATGTAAACAAGTCGTACTTCGTTGTTGACACAGAATTGCCCTGAAAAATTTATTAGGAGATTAATCAAAACCCGGTTTTGCTCACTTGAGTAAAAAATTTTGCCACATAATTAGCAAAAAGACAAATTCACATGGTTCAACTTTTGATGAAAAGTATTCTTAAAAGGACAGTGTAAAGTAATGCCATCTCAGTGGCAGAACATTTGGTCAAAAGAAAATGTTTAGGAGCATATATAACACCATCATCTTTCTTGAAACGAAAAAAGAAAATCTTATTGAGATTTTTTTGGGCCATGTTTGATCTACATTATTATCTCATTAAAATGAAAAATATGACCGTTATCCATGACATCAACATGTAAATTTAAATTTTCTATCTCTTGTGTAGCTATATTTTTCATTCTCATTCTACAATAATTTGGCTCAAACAGGGGTTTAGATCACATGTTTCTTGTTCAGTCCTCTCAACTAAACCTTCAGGGGTTACTCAATTGGTCAGGTTTTGAATTTGCTCCCCAATGGTCACCAGTTCGAATCCCCTCAAGGTCACTGAGGTGAGTACCCGACCGTAAACTTCAGGGCCCCGTGGGATTAGTCGAGGTACGCGCAAGCTGGCCCAAACATCCACGGTTATCAAAAAAAAAAAAGTCCTCTCAACTAAGTATATAGCTCAGTCTCATGCTAAACATTAACATTCTCATTTACAATTCATTCAAATAAAAGAAATAACACCCACTGTGGCATCTCAGTCACATTATCCCAGGATCTACTAATTTTTATAGATTTCTACATTTTTCTATTATCTTTTTATAAATTTCTTTTAACTACGTGCTACAGAAATTAAATCCCCGCTTTCTGTGTTGATTTTCATGTTAGCCGTCAGTATATTTTCAGTTTATCTTTTATTTTCTTCTCCATTCTAAGAATATACTTACGGGGCCAATGAGGCATCACTACTTGATTCATGTAAATCATGATATTACTTCTTCACTTTCTTCTATCTCCTATGAAGGAGAAAATTGAATATTATTTATACTTAGTTATTCATGCGTAGCCATAAACAACTCCTCTGTAATCCTCATAGCCTTCTGCTCTATTATTCTGTTCATGCCCTTCGGGTTTCTAGAAAGGTTCAACTCCAATTTTACTGTAATAAGGTTTATTTGCTTCATTATGCTGTTTGTTAAGTTATTGTTTTTCTAGATAGATGCCACATTACTCTATCAAGTTGTTTATAAAAGTATTCTAATCTGAATACGTGAAATCTTCAATGTCTTGGTGGATAAGAAGAAAAAGAAATGTAACAAGGCAAAACATTCTTCATTTTTCTTTGATATTTAACAATTGCAAGCTCTAGTACAACATTTGGAAATGAAACCTAAAATAACAATTAATAATTATATGCATGAACCCACATTTCATAACACTCGCAACCATCAAAAGTGTCCTCAGTCAGTATAGATTTACTGAAGGAAACTGGAAACAACATTAATCGAATTCCAAAACTAATTCATATTTATTCTGAAAATCAAAATTCCTATAAATTCTACAGCCAAATCAACCCTTCTCCTGGGCATAACATTGGAATCGAAGTTCTGAAATGTACATAAATTTGACAAGAATCTGAAATGCAAGCATCTTAGTCTTGAACCAATAAAATCTCTTTCAACAGTTAAAAAACAAAACCATAAACAGGATGAATACAAAAATAATGATCTTATTATCAGGAAACAAACTAAAACCCTTAGATAAACCTCAAGAGAAAGTATCTTCAACCACCACCCCAAAATAATTTTTGCACCTTACACAATGCACACAAACACTGCCCGTCTGCCCCGTTCATTGCATCCCCTAACACCAGACTAAACCCAAAACAAAAAAGACTTGTAAGCAAACACAGTTGCAACATAATAAATGAAAACCAAGTAAATTAATGACCTTGAATTTGGTGAGGGCGTTAGCTTCACGATCATTACAAAACACGGTTCTATGACCCGGTGCCTGTGGCTGGACCTTCCCTAGCCGGACCGATCGAGAAGACGGGATGCGCTCCGCCGTCGGCGACCTGCCGCTGCCGCCACCTCCTCCACCACCCCCTAATCTAGATCCCCTCCATCCTGACATCTCCACTCCTTACACTTCCTTCGATCACACCGGATCGAAACACCAAAAAACCTCAACGCTTTTCAGATATTTCAAAGAAACTAAATTCAATTCAATCAAATTTTTCAATACGAAGAAATTAAAAAAAAAAAAAAAAATTATTGGCTTCGTAATTTGGTGGTTGAGTGAATGAAGGGGTTATTTTTTTTTCAAGTCATTTTAGGCCTCGTTTTTATACGTTCATGTTAATCGGGGTGAAATATTTACCTCAGTAGTATTTTCCCCACGCGTAGTTTGGAGCGTGGATACATATGACCGTGGAGTTGAAACGGGTTTTGACTAGTTTTTGGTGTTCACGTGTACGAAGAAGCGTGGGGATTTGACGCACAAAGTTGAATAGCCACTTGAAGACGCGGCGTCGTTTGGTTAATAAATCATGGCTTAAGTGATTATAGAAATTTATGTACGGTTAAAACTTAAAACTACTAGTTATGAAATGTTTGACTCGTAGTTTATGACTACTGACAGAATAAATATTCAAAGCTCCATTTTTCTTCAATTATTTGCAATTTAAAATTTCTTCCAAGTCGGATGTAGACTAGTAATTTAATACTAACTCGTTATCAATAATTATAATTAGCTTAACTAAAAGTTGACCTAGTTATTTTATAGTCATATCATTTACAATGCATAAAATGTTCAAATTTTGACGAGGAAAAAAGATAGCCAGGGTTGATGGTAAGTTTGTTAATTGGACTAATAGATTCGGCTAAAAGGCCGCTCTTCCCGCTTTGAACATTTAATCCAAGTTTGGTACACAATAAGATTTTCATTCTCATCTTTTTACTCATTTTTAACCACACATTCTTCAATAAAATAATATTTTTCATCACATCAATAACTTTTTCCTTTTTTTTCAATCACGCATTCTCCATCAATTTACTATTTCAAAATACATTTTTTTTTAAAAAATAACGTGACTCAAACACACCCTTAATTGAAAATTTTAGCTAAATGCTAGTTCGGCCCACCCCTAACTCCTTTAATTTGATCAAAAATACTACAGCCCTCTAATGACTGTAAGTGTAGCATTCTTCTAATTTGACACCCATATAGTCAATGAAATATGATCAAGTGGAAAAACCTCTTCCATGTTCGTAAGATGCCAAATGAGGTGACATGACAAACCAACATGCATTATAAAGCTTATGCTCAGGGATCGTGACATGGATTTCCACGAGAAAGTTGATTGGTAATACCCCGTGATTCACATAATCTAGTGATTAACAAACTCTTACCAAATATAGTGATCAGCTGAGGTGGCAACAAAACCCCTAATTCATTATTCAATGGAGTTGTAATACAATTTAATGCATAGGATAATAAATTAAGTGGTCCACTACGGCATAGAGATTGTCGGAAAGTTACCACACAATCACTAATCAAAGAACTAGCCTGCTTTAGCCTAGTAAAACGAACACTTCCAAGTTCCAACTATTAACAAAATCAAAATCAATTCAATGTAATTACTCAAATATGTGACAGAACCTTGAATTTTATTCAAGGAAGCTTCAGCTTTCTCGATACTTCCAATTGCAAAATTGTACTGAAATTGACAAAGATACACAAGCTTATAATAATTGGTATAAAATACCAAGAACAGCACTATAAAAAATGATGTTTTCTCCTTTCATTATTTAAAATGTCCATTATTGTACACAAGCATACCAAACAAACCACGGAGGAATTATTTTCCATACCGGACAAAGAAAATGAAGCATGTTACAATATGTATCAGTTTTTTCATAGAGGATAGGAGAATGTTCCGATGCAAAAGCTCAAACCAGATAAAAATGGAAATACGATATATTTCTGATTTAAGAAATGAGTATAATTATGCAGTCAATGAAGGAACATATATAGCTTTCTCAATGCTTTTATTGGCAATTAATTAGAATTTATTAACTCATGATGATCTTTCAAACCCGCCGCCAATCTGCATATGTAGCCATTCTGGTGATGCACCCCTATTGTATTCCCTTGGAGCTTGTGAACCAAATGTCATGCCCAGAGAATCAAAGGTTTGCTGAGCAAACTGCAAAATCGAAACACATTTCAGCATTAACCGGTGGTAAACTTGAAGTGTACATAAAGAAATTTTATCAAAATTACATCAACCTTTTTCTATTTCTTTTTAGGGTTTTCCATTATATGATCCGAATTTTGAAACTTTTCTTCCTCTATTTGAGTTCTCTTTTGCTATTACACGTAATTTCTGGGAAAAATGAAGCTACTACTAATCCTAGAAAATGAGTTCCAAGAAAAGTTGACTACTTTCACACTGAATGAGTTACGATAAATTAATATTAATGATGAATGGCAGTAAGAAAACCTAACCATGGAGAAACAATCTTCTCGACTTAAAAATAACATTCACCCCTTAACGGATTTAGCTTGTGTCATTACTGACTGAAATCCAAAGAAACCAAAACTCAATGAAAATTGGAAGTTGATAATCATGTTTCTAGAACTTACTTCTTTTAAAGGAAATCCTTCAATGCCAGGGTTCACTCTTTCATTTACTGCTTCAAGCTTCATAGAGAGAAACTGAGAGAAAAAACATCCATAATTGTTAGTTCGTGTGTGTGTGTGTGTGTAGAGAGAGAGAGAGAGAGAGATCTACCTCAACTTGACGTTGTAAAGACTGGATATAATTAATTATTTCATCAAGGACTAGTGATTTGCCATTAACCTGGATCCAAATAAACCCCTCTTAAGATTTTTACTGCACAAAAATTTACAAGGCACCGAAAGACTGAAAACTTTCCTTGTAAAAATCAACAAAATAAATAAACCATGTTTCTGTACTGATATCTAACTCTTAAAGAGTTATTAGAACGAAAAATTAACTCAAGTTGATATAATATCTAGGATATTGTACAAGAATATACCGATATTTATGATGTCTATATCAGCAACAACTTCTACTGCCTAAGAGTAAGCTCCTTCACTTGGGTTGTCAGTTTCAATATTTTTAAGCATTCTCAAAACTGATAATTGCTTTGGGTGAAGATTAGTTACTTTATATACGACACGAAATGCAGCAAGTTCTTTATGAAGTAAGAATTAGAATTCCGATTGCACACGAACCATTTAGGTAGATTTATATGTATCGCGTATAAGTGCTATACTGCTATAGTTCTATAAAGTTGGCCACTGCCAATTGCGAGTTATATTGATTGGAACTACACTACCCTCTTTTTAACTACCTCGCCCCACATGAACGTCATGTGCAAACCACATTAGACTCAAAGGCCACGTGTCACAAATGCCCACGTCACCTTAAACAGCCCTAATGGTTCGGTGAACCTTCACAAGGCTCGCTAGAGTTACCGCAATAAAACAAGGGCAGCGACCCAGCTTGTCTAACAGAGGAAAGGCTCTATGGGAGCAAAGCTCCTCGCTAGGATAAACTAAACAAGTCTCACCCTGTGCTCGAAGCACATGGCATGTGGCAAACCAATTTTCCATAGGAAGTTATTGAAGCACAGTGCACGAGACTTCATAATAATGCCTCAAATAAAGGAATAGCAGAATATTCCATTGCCATGTGGCAATAGGACCACTTTTGCTTAGGCTCAAACCATTAAAAAGTGCAAAAACGAATCAGTTGGTTGATAACAATATCGCCGATTAAAAGATGACACGTGGTTGGAAGGTGCTAGAACCAAAATCCTCACTTATCAGAACAGAAAAAACAGGGAAACAAGAAGTTCAATTGCTCAAGGGAAAATTTCATTCAAAGAAAATGATAGTTGTTACTTTAAGGAGAATAAAGTCGAAGAAGTATTAATACTCACTTTATTACATCCAGGGACTAGATCTTGGAGAATTTTCATCCTCTCGTTTATTTTTTCTCTCCTTGCCTGCACCAAGCGGAAAATAAGAAAAAATCATTTGGCACAGATTTCCATGATCTTCTATTTATTCATCGATCATAAATTCATCATCATGATAACATAATTACTTTCTTAATTGACAATTATCTTACCGTTGATTATCAGGAAATTACAGCTAGAACGTAAATTTTAAAGAATCGGAGTAAAGAAATTACTCTTTCAGCTAAACTGTGACTATCGGTGGCTTGACCTCTTCTAGCACGAACATGGATGTAGTCTTGCTTTGAAGGTTCGGCCAGTTTTGTAGGCATTTCTGTCTCCTTGCCTGAATTCCCTTCTACTTCTGCTTTATTTTCACAATTCTCCTTTGATCTCACAGTCTTCAACCTTTTGTTGTCTCCTTCATGCTGCACAACACCAAAAATACATACGAAACATAAACAATGATGACAGAAATTACCAATCAGTAAACAAAAAAAAGGGTTAGCTCCTTCATGATAAAACACACCAAAAAATTACAAAATGCTCATCCGTATCCACTTCTGTGTCCCTTTCAATACATACGCCTATATAATCATGCGTTAATAACAAGAATATGAGAATTCAATAGATCAAAATTACTATAAAGTCCAAGCTCATATTATAAACACAATCAATTATTCACATGCTAAAACTACCAGCAATCCGAATGAAGTAAGTAACTATAGAATATACCGAATCTCTCGTCTGAAGACTTCTTTAAGGAATTCGTTCTTTTGATAAATTCCAATTTCAAATAAGTCTATTTTGGTCAGACGAATAAATATAACTAGCGTCTAAAGTAAAGGAACTAATGCAAGCAGCTATGTAAATTGGAAATTCAATTAAATTTTCAGTCAAAAAAATACCAAGGCATTATTGCTATTATTTCCGTCGCTGTTGCTACTGCAAACTCCTTTAACACACTCATCCTCGTCGCGCCGCTTTCTCGAATTATGATTCGATATCTGGTCCGTCACCATAAGATCCATACCCACATTTCCATACGACGTCGCATTAGCAAACCCCGGCCACATCTCGGCATAGCAGTACATTCCTTTTCCGCCATCATTTATCATCGGATCCATCCGAAACCCGACCCGAATCACAGTAATGAAGTAATCATGTAATTACAGAAATTTGTGTGTACCGATCGATATATAGTAAAGTGTATGTATAGGTGGATGGGGGGGACAGGGGAGTATAGATCTTCTTTCAACAGTATAGGTTGTTGGGTGCGTACTATACCAACTAGCGTACACTAGCCGCCGCCACCACTACTAGTTCATTCTAGATAGAGGAGGAGAGACCCGTTGAGAGTTGAAAAGAAGTGACTTAGTGAGCTTTTCTCGGAGCATCCACCGATCAGTATCTTGAGACGACAGATAAAAATTATATTTTAGATTAAAATCTCTAAAAATCTATTTTTTAATAAAACCAAACAATGGCAAATTAAACTAGAGGATGTGCGAAATTAGTCCTAGATTAGAATTTAATGTGCTAATAAACATTTTGTTCATAGTACATATTTTGATCGAAATCGATACATTTTCTATGCTTGACTCTAATGTGCTCGCTAGCTCAAACTCAAAAGTCTAATATTGAGTGTATTGCTACAATATTGAGTACGAGATGAATTCTTTATCATGATTATTGAGAGGGTGTTTGATGATGATTGAAATTGGATTTTTAGTAGATTGTGTTAAAACTTTTTGAAATATGTGGTTGAAAAGTTGTGGGATCCATTAAAGATGTGGTTAATATTGATTGTTTGACTTTGACTTGAATTAAAATCAGATTTTAATTCGGACCAAACGGGGGCTGAGTCTGGACTTGATAACGTGAAATAATTGATCTCTTAAAAATTACACTTCATCGGCTAAAACTTGATATGAATTTATGGAATCAAATTAATAATTCTCTATTCAATTCTCAAACTTCACTTATTGTGTCAATGCGTCAAAAGTAATGATACCTTATTCGTATATATATTTTTAAAATTCAAAAGTCGAATTGGACGATAATAATAATAAAATGGCAAAAAAAAAATAAAAAAATTGCTGACATTACTTTACAAAGTGTTGTTTAATGATTCGTACCAAATGTATTTCAAATTGATTGTCGACTTCGACGCGGTTAGACGATCATGATATAATAAAAACGAGATTACCGGAAAAGGAGTAAAGTCTTTGATTAATGATTGTTGAAATTATGATTATTGGTGTCTATTTGTGGAAAGATTAGTGATAATGATAGTTTTGGGGTTAGAAAATTAGCTTTTAGGGTAATCTATAAACTCTTGATTGATAATGAATGTGACAGACATCATTTATTGGCCCACATTTTTAGATAGATTGTTTTAACATATACCTTTCGAACTGATTTTAATATATATGTATAATCATTTAAATTATATCTTCAACACGCTACAAGTATGCACACCTGATTTACAATATGGCATCAATTTTTACATATGGAATGATATGGAGACTTGAACTCTAATTTTCTATGTGATCCTAGTTTATAATATAATTGAATATTGTGTTCGATATAAAATGAATCTCAATAGTTACTCATGTCACATATGATCGACGGTGACCAATGAATCACCGAGGATAAAAGTTGTCGCACGATCAGCTCCAAAAATGTTAAGCCCCTGTTTGGCCTCCATTTTAGCACCTGTTTGGTGACCTTTAATTTATTTTACATTATTTCTCATACTTATTTTTAATCATATATTCACACAATAAAATATTATACCCGTAAACTCAAATCTTTTTTCTACTTTTTAACCACACATTCTCTAAAAAATACTATTCAAAACATAGTTTTGAAGATTAAATACCACCTAACAGGGCTTAATTTGATTTTGGAAGAAAATGTATTTTGGAATATTGATTTTTTAGAGAATGTGTAGTTAAAAGATAAAGAAAAGTTTTAAATTTACATATAATATTATTTTATGAAAGAATGTGTAGTTGAAAATAAGTTTTAAAAAAATTATTTTAAAAGAAAATGAAATCCAAACAGAGGCTAAGAATTTTTTTATACCATACGCTAAACCGCACAAATATTGAAAACTATCAAGTATTATGTTCGATTATGTCTTGTGTAACTTAATTAAAGGTTACAATGTTAGGTTCACCTTTATTTTACCTTCTCAAATTGTCACAATTTCACGAATTAAGGTTAGAGACATGAGTTCGGGTAGATGACACTTCAACAAAATTAAGGATTTGTTTGAGCTCCATTTTACCCTAAACGAATACTTTTGAATTCGGTGCTTTTGCCTGCAATAATTTCCTAAATTGATTTAGAAATAAAATTGGCCAAACCCTATTTACCAATATGCCAAGAACTCCTCCAAAAGGGATGTAGCAATAAAGAGGTGAAAGCTCCTTAAATCTGTCCTCATGCCAAACTTCCCACATTATATGCAATTTAGTTAGACCATCTGCCATCACCATAAAGGGCATTGCTTGCTTGCTTAAAACAATAATATGACAAAGTTGTCTTCCTTGAAGTTGCTATCTTCTACACCTATTGTGTTTAATTCAAGTATTAAAGTTTATGATCATGCTATATATACATCATAACTTACAAATTTATTTACAAACAGATGATGTGACGAGATTTGACTGAATCAAAATCTCAACAATCAAATAAAAAAAAAATCCCTCACATAACCACGATCGTTTAAGTGGTGAGATTTTTCTAATAATTTTAAGTTAATTTATCGTCACCCATCAATCTGTAAAAGAATCTGTCAATGTTGATGTACAATAAGCATTCTCCTAAAGTTTATTATCAGAGGTTTAAACACTAACCAATTATCCTCGTACGCGTTGTTTATTTACACGTGAGGTTTAATCACGGGCCAACCTCAAATAATAGTAGCAATTTTTTTTGATAGAACAGGTTGCCAACTACAATGAACTTAGACATTGAAATAAAATAAAAGTATGAAACCAAGAATCCAAAATGCAGACATCTCCAGCTAAGTATGAAAAGCTTCAAATGGCCCACTGCTCTCATATCTTCATCAATGGATTCAAGTGTTTACAATATAAAAACCACAAAAAATCTAAAATATGTCGAGCCCCATATGCCCCCACTGCACTTACTCAGCAATCAACATTGCCTCATCAAAGGTGCTTGTGGATTCCAACATTTTCAAGAAGTTCAATTTCTTCATGATAGATTCAATTACTTGTTTATTGCTGATCCTTTTTTGTGTGGAAATTAATTGCTTCGATAAGCCATCGACTAATAGAGCTTAGCCATGTGATCGACCAAAATGGTTTCCTGAAGTCGGTCACCCGATGGTATAAGATCAAACCTAACATTGAGAAAAGGAAAGGAAGGATCTATTTAACACGTTCAAACGGCAAAAATCTTAAGAAAACTAGATTTTTGTCAGAATGGAAGTATCATATTAGACCAATAGGAGTATACGAAACATATTAATTTGCTAAGGAATTTGTTCGTGTAACACAATTTATCGATGATCTGCGAAAGACAAGACTGAGCACGTTCGACCCATCAAAAAATTGCAAACTGTGATGGACCAATCCGAAGGTGACCCGACCCATAGTACATCTCTGTCAATGGACCCTTACGAAATTATTAAAAGATTATATATCCCTGGACCCAGTTAGGGTTTTATCCATCAAAGTTTCACATCAGCCAAGTTTAATGCATACGGAAATGTCCTCCTAAGGACCCCTATGTGGGGAACTAGTGATAAGCTTTTCCAGAATGGAGATTTATGTTAAGATCAATCTAGAAGAGGTTGCTCATATCAGTTTTACACGCACAAACACACAGTAAGTGCATGGAACATGGTTTGATTAACCATAAAAGGTTTAGTTTAAAGTAAATATTAACTATAAATAAAAAGTAATTTTAAATCAAATGATTCGGACCGATTTAGTTAATTGATTTGGACCGATTCGGTTCAGGGATGAGCTCCACGTCAGTTAAAAATAAATAAATAACCAATAAATATAGACATGTTTGGTACATTGATTTTGATAAATAGGATCATGGGCGATTTGATTAGGCTGGATTATGGTGGTGTTTATCCTAATATGGCATTTGTTGTTATAGCTTACAAAAATATACCAGTATTCAAAAATAGTATTTTTTTTTTTTTTTTGTGTAAAGTTTTATCACTTATAAGTGGATTTTTACTTATTATGCGTAAAGTTTTTACTTATTAGTATATTTTTCCTTATAATGTTCGTTTTTAACTCATGAGTTATTTTTTGACACAAGGCAAACTTTTTTACTTTGTTTTACTTGTATACAAATTTTGTACTCATACATGAATTTTTCAACTTAAAATTGAGTTTGTCAAATTATAAGTGATTTTTGCTTATCGATAATTTTTTTTGGCTTATATTTACTTGTAAACAAATTTATGTATTTCAATTTAACTATTGTTTTCTTAATTCATAAAATGATGAATAAATGATACGATCTAATTCCACGTCATATAGCGTATTAATTTAAGTTAAAGGAGGACAGGTACCTAGATTAATTTAATCTGGATATTGGTTTCACCGAACACGGAATAATGATTAGATATAATTAAATTAATCCTTAGTTTTCGTGTTCTTAAATAAAATTGACATTTTAAAATGAAACATATGTTTCAAATGTAATATGAAAGCAAATCAAATAATGCTCGAACGAGCCGTCAAATTTTAAAATGATTTTCTCTAAAGAGCCATCACACGTCCTAAAAATATATATAAAATAAAAATATCTGATTTATAAATAAAGAAAATCGAACATAAATTTTATAATAAAAATTAAAAAACTTGATATCCTCTAATTTTCTCCTCATATATATTAGTAATAAGTATGTGCATTGTACGTCTTATATATTGGATGAATGATATGTGTAATGTTTTTTAAGTATTAATACTGTTTTTAAAAGTAGTTGAGGTAATTGATATTGGTAAAGGAAAATTAAAAATGTTAAATAGAATATATATGAATAAAACATTTTATGAAATTATGTAAATATGCAGGGGCGGAGCCAGGATTTTCGGCCAGGGGGCACAACTTATCAATTCAACAATACCCAAACTTCACCCATTTCAACTCAGCAATCAGCATTCAGCAATACGCCAATACCCAAATTTCAACAATACTCAAATTCAATTCCATAAAGGACTAACCGTCAATCTCTACCGCACACAGCACACAACAATATCCAAAATGTAGTATTAAAAAAAAAAGAACAAAAAAGCCTAAAATATTATCTCAGATTCTCGAATGACTTCTATACATGTTTGAAATCCAAAATTATCTCAGATTCTCAAGCTATTAATCAGTTATCAGTAACTTATCACCAATAATCCAATTACAGCCTAAAGAAATAAGAAAATACCTTATCCATTCATCCGGGCGGAGAGAAGTCCNAAGCTATTAATCAGTTATCAGTAACTTATCACCAATAATCCAATTACTAAAGCCTAAAGAAATAAGAAAATACCTTATCCATTCATCCGGGCGGAGAGAAGTCCTTGCAGAGCGCCGAGGCGATCAGGCAGCCGGCAGGCGTTGGCGGAGGCTGCAGAAAATCAGAAAAAGATATTTTTGAATTTGAATGGATATTTTTCATCATTTGCTAAAGATAATAGGATGCGTAGAAGGAATACTTATCTTATAGCATGTTGCCCAATCGTTATTTTTGCATGTATATAATGTCTTTTGAAACCACGACGATCATTATTGTTCTATTACGAAAATCGTTGGAAGGCCCAATTCTTTAAGAGCATTGTCGACGTTCAAAATTGAATTAATCAATTTTGGTCAACTTAATTGAGAATTAGATTATGTAATTAGCTGAAATAGAAAATGAACAAATTTATTGACTTTTCTTTTTCTTTTTTTGTCTTGAAAATGAGAAAGTACATGATTGGTTAACACATGAAGTCAAGGTTCATCGAGGGAACCATTTGTCTCCTTTTATAGTCGGTTTGTGAAGGATTGGTCGCCTTAGTCATGTTGTCAACAGTATTTGGATGCCACCTGATATCAGCTACAATTAATCTTGCCAAATCATTCAACTTGAGAAGTTGTCTTATTGGATGGTGAGGTCGACTCTTTGCAGCTCATCACGATATTCCTAGCGATTGCAATCATTCCGTCATAGCTGATCTCTGATTGGTTGGTCACGAGGTGCTTATGTCAATTATGTCACATGTCATTATGGGGTTGGACAAAGTAGAGATGATAACATTGCTTTAGTCAAATCAATAATTATAATGTTCCTTGATTATGACGGAGTACACTGACCATCCGGTGATTGGGGCCTAGCTGTTCTTAGAGTTGTAATAGTATTCTGTTTGAGGACTTCCATTAGGGATGGGCTCTTCAGTTAATCTTGTAAGTAGGGTCAAGTATCAACAAGCATTATTGGTCCATTTCTTTTCGAAATTATCTTATGTGGTGGAATACCATTTGATAACAATATATTTAGAAACTCCACTCAGTAAAATGGTTTGTATAATATATTGCTTCATCAAAATTGACAAATTCTTCACTTTCTCTAAGAAATAACTCAATTAGTTTATCATTGAGGTAATCAACATACTCATTTTTTTGTTGAAATAATTTTACGTCTTGTCATATAATTAGAAAAAGATGCATTTTTTTTGTTAAACCTGGGAACACTTCTTGATTGTGTAACTCCAAAGTTTCAGCATCATCACTTGCTATAACTATCTCCTTAGGTAAGTTGATAAAGGCATCCTCTATGTAAGAATATGTTCTGTTACCAATTTGAATCAGGTGGTGTGAAAATCGATTCTCATTTTGAGTACACATGTTTTGGTTTAGTTGAAGTTTTTCTACTTGTCACGCGTTTTATATAACGTAATTATACAGTAAGTGTACGGTGTCAAATTTTGTAATTTGGTAATAGAGTTAGGATGTCGAACTCACAGGAATTACTATTTAATTTATGCCAAGTACTATAATTGTGTAGCTATTATTTTATCTAGATGAATGTAATTTGGAATCAATGGTTTTAACTAAGTTAGGGATGACCGTGACGAATTCAATGAATAAATGCAAGTTATTCGAATTAATCAATATAGGAAAGCCTAAGGTATGAATTTACCTAACTATCAATTATGATTTTCAAGAACCTAGTTATCTTTGATCAATTTTCCATATTTATAAGCAAGAACCCTAATATAGTTCTACCCCCTCTCTCGAGTACCAGATAAAAACTACAATGGTATATGTTGACATCTTGCAGATGTCAGTCCAATGTTCCGTGATAGTGGACATCACATAATTCTATACGATTCACATGCTTTTCATGCCAAAAAGAATCAAGTCCATCAATTATCCAAAATTATACCGTCTTTGTTCTAGTCTGGCTAGGCAGCAAAGTTGGCAATAATTATGTGTACATTCAATTTCATATTCTGTACTTGCAACTCTCAAACCAACAATAGCAAATATGACTCATCAAAGAATAGAACTCGAAATGATAAATATCCATT
>CAIGRR010367075.1:0-11142 GCA_903798365.1 Fraxinus sp. 1973-6204
GTGAGTATTCAAACAATTAACTCCAGGATTCAGGACCAAAGCAAGGCAGCTCCATCCGGCACGGCATCCAGCCTACAATTCATTTTCCTCCCGGCTCCACACCGCCTCTGCGTCTCCTCCAGGCTTCAGCCTCCATTTCAATTCAAAAAATTAGGGTCACAGCTCGGCATTCGACATTCGACATTCGGCAGCAGTAACCTACTGTAAGTCTGTGGCAGTTTTTATTTCTCTTTGATCTATATTTTGTGCATGAAGAAACCGGTTGTTGGTAGATAAGGTAATGGTCTCGACTCTTGAGAAGAGGGAGAGAGGAAAGAGAGGTGGGTTCTTCTCGGATTCACAGTCCTGAGCTGATGAATCTGATAACTGGGCTCGAAATAAGGCTTTCGTGCCCTCTTGAGTCTCGGAAACATGAGATAACGGGGGGATTTGGATTAGAATCGAAATGGTGGAGCATTTGATAGTTTGAGAGAGAGAAGAGGGGGTTTTGAGGATGCTGCGGATTCTGAGACTTTGATAATCAGAGGTTGTAGATCTAACCAACCAAGAGTGCTAGATAGGTTACAACTTACAATGATAAAGAGTGGCCTTGATAATCAGAGGTTGTAGATAAATTTTGTACAGCTGTTGTTTGACAGATTTAGAATGAGGGTATTTCAGAAGACTTTGAGGTTCAAATCTGTTTAATTTATTAACAATGATATATTGATTGGAACGAATTGCCATAACAATCAGTCTTTGAGATAGTGTCATCCACCCAAATAGCATTCTCACGATTCAAATTTTAAGCATTATGAGACCTTGTAATATTGAAACAACCTTCTTATATTTAGGAAAGTCATTGACTTAATAAAGTACATGGCCGCTGCAAATGAGGAGGAGAATATCTCATCCTGCAACCAGAAGGATTAGAGTATTTAAGCAAAATTCTCAATTTAAATTGTATATTGCATACTGAGCTCAATTAAATATATTGAAGCTTGATAATGAAGTTATTGTACAACTATATCAAAGTATGAAAACTCAAAAGGAACAAGTGTAATTTATAAATTATGTCATTTTTAATATTGTCGTAATATTGTTTTATATTTTTATCATCATTAAATCCATAACCAAAAACTCGACGTTCAACATCGATAAATTGTGCCACACTGAGTTATTTTCTTGGCTCCGCCTCCCTATCAATCGGAAGGTTGAACCGCAAATCCATCGAGCTGGACACAATTTTCGTTGATTATCCAGTTATATGTTGTTTAGCAAAGAAAAGGAAATCGATTAAAACTCTTGGATCTAATAATTATTGACTTCAAGAAAAAAAGAAGAAAGGGTTTGCATGTTGCATCAAGCTGATTAATTTGATGAATTGAAATGGGTGATCTTTTGTTCTGGGCTTGCAACTTTAAGTTTAAAATTTGACTTCTTTTAACTTGGCAACCGAAATGAAGGTGTTTTAATTTTAACTTTACATTTTGCAGGAGAAATGAGGCGGTGGTGGCGGGGAGCTCTTTAACCCTTTTATTTTAATTGGCTTTTATTATTAATTTATTAGGGTAATTGCATATGGGTTCCCCAATCTCGAAGGTTTTTATGATGAGCTCTCAAATCTTTGATTTCTAGTAACCGGGATCCCAAACTTGAAAAGGAATTTGAAGCTTGCTTTGAAAAGTAACCGGGATCCCAAAATCTCTCTACTTGAACCACCACAGCAACCAGTGCTGCTACCATGGCATTCACACTGTTTCAATCCGCACTCTTCTCAAAGCCCTCTCTTTTCCCTTACAGAAGAAGCTTTGCCTTTTGCATACAATTGTCTTCTTTCTCCACAGCTTCTGCTTTTCCTTCAAACAAATTCCAGCTTGGTGGCGTCAAGATTGCCAAAGATGGTAACATGCCCAGTTCTAGAAATTAATTTTTCTTCAATTGCTTCACTTTACGTTTGGTTCTTTTGGCTGTAGGATATGAATTTGTTGTGGGTGTTTCATTTTTTTCTCGTTGTAGGATATTAAAGTTCGTATCTTGGTTGTTCTGCTTTGAATTACTTTATCAGATTTTATTTATTTTTTTATTAGATGGGTAATTCTGCAAATCGACTATTTGGATTGACTATTGTTTAGAAAAACTTGAATATATTTGACTAAAAAAGGCGGGTTTGTGCAATTGGTACTGAATAATGCTTTGTAAACTGTACTTACCCAGCAGTCCATGTCACAAGGCACCACCACATTCTCTAATGAATTAAAATGCATCCCAAGAGAACGTGACAGTTACCTTACTGCCACATAGATGATGATGGGTAAGCACTGGTTACAAATAGCATTGCTCCTTGTTATTTTGAATTGAGTGGAACAAAAGCGAAAGAGAATGTGCACCTTTTTATTCTAGGATATGTGTTCTGTGTATTTGCAGATTGATTATGGCTTAATGGAAGGTTTTGCTTTCTTGTCTTGAAATTTTTTCAATTTATGCATGGGCTGAATGTGGGGGGCTGGCAAGAATGGAGTAGATTTTTCATATATTTATATTTGTTCCCATTTATTTAATGGGCTGTGTGATCATGCCATATTTCTCGAATCATTGCTCGTCAACTTATGGAACTTTGGAAACAGTGTTCCTGATTCAATATTCTCAAAGCTTGGAATGCAGCTTCACAGGAGTGATCAGCATCCCCTTGGCATCCTGAAGAATGCAATCTATGACTATTTTGACACAAATTATCCCAACAAATTTGACAAGTTTGATGATTTGTGCCCAATAGTTTCGACTATTGCGGTAGGTTAATTGGTCCATAAAGGAATTTGAAGCTTGCTTTTCTCCTTCTTAATTAACATGTCATATGAACTTGCAATGCTCCTAGCTATGATTATTTTAACAAGGTGATCAAATGTTTGGTATTTTCTCCCCAGTGAAAGTTTACCTTTTTCTTATTTAATATATTATTTCGGTTTTAGTGGGTACGTCAATTGGTCCCCTGCTCTACTGATAGTTCTTGAAGCTTATAACAATTGGAAACACCACAATTAATGCTGTAAGGAAAAAATTCCAAAGGATTTAGTTGATTTTGCTATTTTCTTTCTTCTTGGTTCTTAATTAATGCTAGTATAGAAGAGGTGGGGAGCTAGGTGGCAGGCGGGATATTTAGATGAGGACGCTCTATAAAATAACAATAAGTCCATTGACTTGAGCACCGCGTATTAGACTTAAAGAAGCTAGGGGACACAAAATCTCCAATATGATTTTGCTTGTGTGCCAAAGAGTCTTGGGGACTGAGTAAACGTTTTCCAAGTCACGATAACTGGACTTCATCTCTTTATTACCCAATAGTTTCGACTATTGCGGTACGTTAATTGGTCCATAAAGGAATTTGAAGCTTGCTTTTCTCCTTCTTAATTAACATGTCATATGAACTTGCAATGCTCCTAGCTATGATTATTTTAACAAGGTGATCAGATGTTTTGTATTTTCTCCCCTGTGAAAGTTTACCTTTTTCTTATTTAATATATTATTTCGGTTTTTGTGGGGTATGTCAATTGGTCCCCTGCTCTACTGATAGTTCTTGAAGCTTATAACAATTGGAAACACCACAATTAATGCTACAATGGAAAAAATTCCAAAGGATTTAGTTGATTTTGCTATTTTCTTCTTGGTTCTTAATTAATGCTAGTATAGAAGAGGTGGGGAGCTAGGTGGCAGGCAGGATATTTAGATGAGGATGCTCTATAAAATAACAATAAGTCCATTGACTTGAGCACCGCGTATTAGACTTAAAGAAGCTAGGGGACACAAAATCTCCAATATGATTTTGCTTGTGTGCCAAAGAGTCTTGGGGACTGAGTAAACATTTTCCAAGTCATGATAACTGGACTTCATCTCTTTATTTCTAAGAACGCCTAGAGTGACTCATAACTTGATACAAATATGACCGAGGGATCAAAGATTCAAAGATGTTGTGTATTCACTTCCAAATGCGATTAATTGAAATAAATGATTTAACTCTAGAGGCCTTGTGAGAACCTAAAGAATTACCGAATCAAATGAAATACTGTCCATGGTTATATTCTTATTCTTCAGCTTCATGCTAAAGCTTGATAATCTCGTACTGCAACATTGGTTTTTTGATTTTGTTGGTTGATTGCTGTATTTTGATAGTCGATCTTGTTCTTGCAGAACTTTGATGATGTATTGGTACCTGCTGATCATGTGAGTAGGAGTTATAATGATACATATTATGTAGATTCTGAAACTGTCTTGAGGTGCCATACTAGTGCTCATCAAGCTGAGTTACTGAGAGGAGGGCACACTCATTTCCTTGTCACTGGAGATGTATATCGCAGAGATTCTATTGATTCAACTCATTACCCTGTATTCCATCAGGTTTGTATTAATATCTGATAATCATATTTTTCTGTCTAATTTCAATGCACAAGTTGTATTTTTTCTTCGGTGCTGTCCTGTGTGTAATATTCAGATGGAAGGTGTTAGAGTTTTTACGTCGGCTGATTGGGAGGCATCTGGCACTAATGCCACGTCATATGTTGCGGAGGATCTAAAGAAATGCCTTGAGGGGTTAGCACGCCATTTATTTGGTAAAGTTTGATTTGAAATTTAAATGTTTCATTTGGAATCCACTTCATGCAATATTCAGAATCCAGTTGAATTTACCATCAGAAAGGTAGCTACAGCCTACAAGTGATTGTGTTATGTGGATAGTTTCCCTTATCTAGATCTAAATTGTACTGTGATCTGATTATAATTTATGTTCATAACTAGTTGATTTTATATCATTACTACAACCCACCTCCACCCCCTCTTTTCCATCACACACAGAGAGAAGGATAGAAAGGAAGGTGGGAATGAAGAGAAAAATAGAAGTGAGAAGAATGGTTCCCAAAACCTAACTGAATATCTGTGCGATTATACCTCCACATGACCACAGAACCAAGTTTAGAACATAGCTCGTGTAACTTAATTCCTAGCTCTGTCACAGAAAACCATTAAAGTGCCTCCAAATTATTAGCATACTACTGTGCCTAATGGCATTCGTCGGATTCAATGGTTTTCAAATCCTCTTCAGCATTGATGTTTAGAATTTTCCAGGTGGTGTAGAAATCCGTTGGATTGACACTTATTTTCCATTCACCAACCCATCATTTGAACTGGAGATATATTTTCAGGTATTATTCTCAATTGCAGCCATTGATTAGGATTATTGTTCTTTCTACTGACAAATCTTTTATATCTTGATTTGGCACTTGGAAAATTTAATGTTTCTTCTTGGAGACATATGAAGACATATGCTAAAAGTGATACTATTATTTGTAACAGAATGGCAAATAAAGTCATTTTTGGACCTGGTCTATTGCATAAGGAAACTAATGTGCACTGTCAAAATAGGCTGAATTTTCTAGCAAGCGTGAAATCATTTCAATTGCCCCAAATAATTGAACTATTGGTGTACGGAGGTCTGCCCATCATCTATTTTTCCCATTTTGCTTTGTCCAATTCTGAATACTGTTAACGCTTGACATCGACTTGTAGATGTTCTAAAATAGTAGGATAGTGTAATAATAGTTCTAAGCAACAGTTAAGAGTTGGCCCCATTCAAGTATATGGTGTTTAGAGAAGCTACTTAGAAGTTGGAGGATAGAACAAACATTGTGTGGTATGGAATGAGTGATTGTTCAAAGAAGACAATGGCTGAACTTTAGGAGGGGGCCCAATGCTAAGGAGCTATAGTGGTACAGCGATGATGTTCAATGTGTAATTAAGACACTGAGCTTGTCTCCAAACATGGGAGAAGACTGAGTGTCAAGAATCTTGAAAACTATATATCAGCAAGAAGAAAGCTAAAAGGCAGTCTAAGAGGCCATATAAAGAGCACATGACTCTATGACTGCGTCGACATTAAAGGAGAGAAAAAGTGCATAGGATAGCTGGAATAATGGGATGGAAAATGAAACCTTTAAAATGTCAAGTGCATTGTGGAGAAGGACTGAGAGTTTTGATAAGTGATGAAGATATAAAGAAGAGGTGAAGATTCTATTTTGGAAGATTGTTGCATTAATATTGGGTCACAATTATTGGATAGGAGAAGCTATTAATCTCGAGAAGAGCATAGACATCTTGCTATTTTGTGAATTAGGGTAGTGGAGGAAAAGGAAGACCTCAGAAATGGGAAACTTGTCGAGGCCTTGGGACCTGTCAGTATTTCCATTGAACTTTGGTAGAAGTTTTTGGGAAAGTTATCATATCTTGTTTGACAAAGTTATTTAACAAAATCTGTACAACTAAAAAGATGGTGGGCAAGTAGGGAATGCAATATCCATTTATAGAAATAAGGGAGGTGTTTATAAACATGCTAATCAATAAGGCATTAGGTTAAAGAGTCACACAATATCATTGTGAGAGATTGAAAAATGAACAGTTAAGAGATTCAAATTGGATTTATGCCATAGAGAATAAACCATGGATGTAATACCTTAATTTGCAGTGCAATATTTTACCATTAAGAAAAAACCACACAGTATGAAGCTTGTGGTTTAATTTTGAGATGACTTTTCACTGCTCCATCTTAAATTTTCTTTGATGAGATGGACAGGGACAAACTGATATTGTGCTATTACTTAATTTGTTGGTAAAAGATTTACCTGTGTGTTTATACTGTAGAGCTAGGTTCAAAATTCAACTTGAAATGGTATGTTCAATAAGAAAAAAAAAAAAGGAAAAACAGAAGAAAGAAACCTAAAATAAAAACTAGATACGCAGTTCTGTCGGTGATATTCCAAGTGAAATGGTATGTTCAATGGAAAATCAGAAGGTTAAATCAAAGGAAAAAGAAACAAATAAAAATTAGATACACATTCTTCATTTTGTCAGCTAACCCTGGAAGCCAATATCTTTGGAATTGTCCTGGAACTCCTGAGTTATTTCTGGTCATTAAAGATAAAAAATGAACCTGTCAATTATTTCCAAGTTTATTCAGAATTCAGTGTCACTTGCATCTGGTACCTGGAGTGTGTATGAATCAACACTTCATGAAGGAGCAAAACATTTGATGTGATCTTGTGGATTGCTTGAACACATATCTCAACTCTTTCTAAATGATCTTCTGTTTTCGTTTTCTTTTCTACCTTTATTGGGTATGATCTAGGGGAGTGGGAAACAAGAAATGAAGTGTATCAAATATTTTATGGCTGTCGACTGTTATATTTCTGCAAATATGTTCTTTAATGAGTTTTAACTTCGTA
Source organism: Fraxinus sp. 1973-6204 (assembly GCA_903798365.1). Classification (NCBI taxonomy): domain Eukaryota; kingdom Viridiplantae; phylum Streptophyta; class Magnoliopsida; order Lamiales; family Oleaceae; genus Fraxinus; species Fraxinus sp. 1973-6204. The sequence continues at coordinate 7,245 of CAIGRR010367075.1, forward strand.
TTTTATTGATTTGGCACGCATTTTGCCAGTCATCCTACCAAATAACAATTCTGTCACATCTGATAAACTATTAACCTTTAACAGGATGATTGGTTGGAAGTTCTAGGTTGTGGAGTGATGGAACAAGAAATATTGAAGAGAAGTGGTAGGGTGGACAATGTTGCTTGGGCCTTTGGGCTTGGACTGGAGCGATTAGCGATGGTTTTATTTGATATTCCGGATATTCGCCTTTTCTGGTCCAATGATGAGCGATTTACTTCTCAAGTATTTCCTTAATGTGTTTTCAGTTATTTTGCCCTGTGCTTTACATATCATACTGTATTCAACAATTTTTCCATTTTCTTAATTTTTGTTTAGTTCTCTAAAGGGCAGCTCGGTATCAAGTTTAAACCATTTTCAAAGGTATGACTAGACGTATTTCACAAATATTTTTAGGCTTGCATAACTATCTATTCAAAGAATGCAATTGTTTGTGAGAGTTGGACCTCACAAGCGCATGTTTTAATTCTCTATCCCGTTTCTTGCCTAAATTCAAATTTCTTTGTACTGAATGTTGTTTCAAAAAATTTGCTTTTTTTCTAGTTCTATAGAAGTAGCACTCGTGACTTTTGTATTGGAACTTTTTATGCTTTTACAGTACCCTCCATGTTACAAGGACATGAGTTTTTGGATAAGCGATTCATTTACTGAGAACAATCTCTGCGAAGTTGTTAGAGGTATCGCTGGGGATCTTGTGGAGGAGGTATGTTCATTAATATTACATTATTATACCCTTTTCCGGTAGAAGCTTGGTAAGACAGTGCTTCATTCACTGCTATGAAAAAACATGATAGGGACAGTAATCATATGACTTTTCAAGGCTTGGGACCGGCTATGAAATATATATATAGGAATGTAACATCATGTAGATCAAAAACAAACCNTTTCCGGTAGAAGCTTGGTAAGACAGTGATTCATTCACTGCTATGAAAAAACATGATAGGGACAGTAATCATATGACTTTTCAAGGCTTGGGACCGGCTATGAAATATATATATAGGAATGTAACATCATGTAGATCAAAAACAAACCCTTGAAGATAATTTGACAAAATGCTGACAAACTAGTGTAACTACTGCAAAGATGTTCAATGTGGACTGATTGCCATATAACAACTATCAACAGGGTTATTCTTTAAATGTTTCTAGGACCACAAAACTTCCATTATGCTTATCCTCAGCGAGACTAAGCTGCGTGCCGAGTTTGCAGTAGAATTAGCTTGATTTTCGTTTCAAATTCAATTTCAATTTCTAATTTGAGTACCATATGTTTCAGATGACATAATGAATTTGCAGCTTGGTAGTGATGATGATTTTGTAAATGTTGCACAATTTTTGAAACTTTGAGGTTAACTTTTTTTAACAAAAGAAAAGATAAATATGTCAGGTTTGCATTATTCGATGTTTACTTTTTTCTATTTCTGGAGCCTAATTATTGTGCTTGAGAGAAGAAAGTGCATCTATGCAGTTAAGCAATGCATTGTCCTTTTACCAGATCTAATTCATTAGAAAGAGCCATATGGTAGAAGCTGCTAATTAATATGTTCTGATTTGTATTAGCCAAAGTATACAATTTTGGTGTTTGGAAAAAAAACACATTTTTTATGAAAATTATTACAATCAAATGCAGTAATTTATTTAATTCACCATATCATATCAATTTTCTTGCAAGGTGAAATTGATAGACAACTTCACCAACAAGAAAGGAAGGACCAGTCATTGTTATAGGATAGCATATCGATCAATGGAGCGTTCGCTCACGGATGAGGAGATAAACGACTTGCAGGTAGACCACTAAGGAAATATAGCAAATAAATTTCTTTACTATGTATTGTGTCTTTGCTTTTGTTCTAATATAGATGAAAATTCATTTATGATTTTGGTTGGCAGTGGAGGGTACGAGAACAAGTCGAGACCAAGTTGCTCGTTGTTCTTAGATGAATTTCTCTTGTACCGATTGCAAGCGTTGTTAATTTACACTCATCTCATTTTCCAAGTTTCTGGGAGTTGTNAATTTCTCTTGTACCGATTGCAAGCGTTGTTAATTTACACTCATCTCATTTTCCAAGTTTCTGGGAGTTGTTACTCTTCTATATAAGAATAATCTTATAATCATGTTACATGTACATTGTGGTTGACATCAAGGTTTATACTCTTCCACATCATTGGTTTTGTCCACACCATTACTGTCTAGATTTCTTCCACACAGGAGATACCAAGGAAAGTATGAGAATGTACATCCAGCATTATTCATAATATTATGTACTGTGTATATTTGCAAATTAAAAGTTGGAAGAAACATAAGTGGATTAATGATAGGTTAAAAACAAACGTTTTAATGGGAGGTTTTAAATAGAGTGGTCAGATCAGACATCCATATTGAAGAGTAGAGGTATAGGTTTATAGGGTCAAAGAACAAAGGGTTTGGTCAAAATGAGGGTTTATTTGTTTGTACGATCGCAACACAAATTGGGTCTTATTTCATCTGCTTTTCACAAGTGTACAATTACTCGTACTTCTGTTTGATTTGAATTACGATCTAAATTTTAATTAAATTTTAAGCCAATAATTAATTTTAATAACACATTTCATGAAATTTACATTTTTTCAATCACATAATTCGTCAATTTTATCAAAATTTATTAAAATTTTTATTTTCATCTCCACCAAACAAGAACATAATTGTATTTGACATTGTCGGGTTTAAGTGGGGGAGTGACGATCGCCTTATAATACTGGCACGTGATGATGCTTAGGAGAGGCTATTTTGAGGTTGGATTATTGAGTATTACAAAGTGGTCGTCACTCCTTTGAAGTTGATTATGCATTTTTTTTCTTACATGTCTGATTTTGGAGTGTTATATAAAGAGCAAGCACTCTTCTTGACCGAGCAGATTGATGCATGAGGGCTACTTCTAGTAGGGTTTTAGTAACGTGGACTCATCTAGCTGAGAATATGAGTTGCCGTAGCAATAAAATGTGAAAGGTTTGTAATGTAATGATATACAAGTCAGTTTTGAGGTCGAGTTATACGATTGTGTTCGTGGCTAAACGAGAGGTGAAGAGTGTACATTCGAGGGCACTTCAAATTGGAACGGGTCACTTTCAATAGAATTTTGATAATGGAATATGTAAAGTCAGTTAATAACACGGATTGTTGGGACATCGATTTTGATAAAAGAGATCAAATGTAAGGATTAATCTATTTTGCCAAATCATTCAGAAGCAGTGCCAGAAAGGTATGAAACTGGGATGATTGGATGGAAGACATGATTGCGTTTTAAACTGTTCAATGATAAAATATCACGTGATATTATGTAAACATTTATGTTAAATATGATGTATACGTAACCTGATCTAAAATGTGATGATTTTAATTTGTATTCCACATTGTTACATATGCGTGAGAGGTGGATAGCAGTTTCGAGGGAACCTCAAATGAGCCAATAGTAATCATGAAATGACGACATTCAAGTAAAGTATGGAAGAAAATGTGTTGCCAGCTGCAAGTTGAGAAAAAGGCTGTGAATAGATGAGACATGTTTGACGTGTAAAGACCCTAAATTTCTCTCACTATCTTGATTAAATAATTAATTTTAATATTATATTTTCTGAAATTCATAACATTTTAATAACACGTTTTATCAAAATTTAACAAAGAATTAATTTTAATTCCCACCGTATAGGGTCTCTATATCTATCTTGAGTCTCTCTATTGCATGTAAATAACTAAAGGGACATTTGAGGTAGATTTTTTTAAAATAGATTGGTGATTTTTTTTAATTTTTATTTTATTTTTTAAGACTGTGTGATTAAAAAATAGAAAAAATTATGTATTTATGTATAAAATTATTTCATTG
>CAIGRR010367088.1:0-12819 GCA_903798365.1 Fraxinus sp. 1973-6204
ATGTGGGGCCCAAAAACATTGACCATAAATTTCCAATGGCTGCTTTGGGGGAAAAAAGGTAAAATCAATGCACATAGAATAGAATGTTCTTTTATCTTCTTAAAAAGCAAATGGGCCTTTCAAAGAAAAGTGTAGTAAATGGGCCGTGTTTGACAGGAGAATATACGGTATTTGGAGGCCCGGGTTTGGATCCATGTTTGACTCCATTTCAGTCTCTATCGGGATTAATAAACTTGAAATTCATTCGATATGAAGAGGTGATGTAAAAAGATTACAAAAATGTATTGATGGAACAGTAAAGTAAACAACAAATTCGAGACAGTAAATCCAATCGCTAAATAGACAGCTAATAAATAAGTATTTGCAAATAATTTTTCTAAAATAAGTAAAAATAGTTCACCCACTAGTCACCTACTTTTTCAATTGGGATTTATTTCAACATGTCACCTATAAATATATTTTCCAGTTTAGATTATTTCTTAATGAAAGTTGTAGCCTATCATACAAGTCATAGTCAGTTTACTTTTTGATACCGCTTTGGCATAAAGAAATAGGACAACTTTTAAAACTATGATCAAGTAAAATTAATCTTTTTTTCAAAAATAGGCTTTGGCATGCCTATTTATATTTTGATTTTTCATTGCTCAGGCTTGAAAAGATTCAAATAACACGATATTAAAATAAGATTCCAAATAATCACAATTGATTGGAAAGTAAATTTGCAGAAAATAAAAGATTGAACCCAAGAGATTTATTTTGACTTAAACTCCGGAGATTCAGCGACCACATTTAACGTCTACATCCCCCGTTGAGCATCCAATAAATTGGATATTTGCTCAGTTGCACTATATAGCCCAAAATGACAACAAGATTACAGATCGTTTCTACCAATACAAGAGAAAAGTACAAAATACTTATCTCTTCAACAATAAATTGCAAATCTACGAGGAATCATTCTAGAAACTTTAACAAGCCTACCAAAACTACAACTATAAGAATCCCCTTATTCTTACATTAATCACTCAAAATATACAGATTTCAGAAGCTAAAAGGTATTAATCTCAGTTTCATACGTTTTTTCAAGAGAGAGGAGAAAACCACCGATCAAAACCCTAACTATTGAAAAGAAAAATAAAGAAAACTCTTTCTCAAAGAAACTCAACAGCCGGAAGATGAAAAGTGAGAAATGAAATGGAACTGTGCACGTATATATCTCTTCATAGGAAATGCCAAAATAAAAGCCAGGATATGAACATGCGTCGTCATCCTATAAAAAACGTTCCAACTCAAAACACGTGTTTCAGTAATGCGACTTTAGTCAGATTTTGGGAGTGCATCACAGATCATCGGTTCGAGCCTCAACAATCTCCACATTGCTACCAGAAATTTGGGACAAAATAGTGCAGCCAGGAGCAAACATCAGCAATTCAATATTCATTTGCTCCAAGTACCCGTTTATGCATTACAAAGTATCAATACATAATAATCTCAAACAATTATGACATTTGTTTAAAGGTGTTATTTTAGTTTCCATGTTTGAAGGATTAAATTGGGTAGAAACCTTACCAATTATCAGAATTCTTTTTGAAATAACATCTCCAATAAAATGATATTTAATGTTTATTTGTTTAGTCCTATCAAGAAACATGGGGTTTTTACTCAAATGTATAGCATGAGTATAGAGTTGCATTTTCATCAACAAAACCAAGTTCACTCGACAGCCTACGTAACCAAATACCTTCTTTAATGACATCAGAAACTGCAATGTATTCTGATTTAGTTGAAGACAAATTCACAACCTTCCAACTTATTGCAGTATCACATATGTTTGACATCTTATGTGAAGGACTACATTTGATAGATTTGCCACTATATATTCAGATTAGTCAACTTTTTCAGTTTGCAAACCATAACCTAGGGGTGGGGGCTGCTTTTCAGCTTAAGATCAGAATGCCATAAGCCCATGACAAGTGGAATTGACATAATTGAGCTTGATCAGTGAGCCTAAAGGATGAGGTCATGTCCAAGATGAGGTCATGTCCAAGCATCCAATGGACATAAACTCTTCTCTTTTAATATAAAATCTTATACTTTGTGTCTTTCAATGATAATGAATGACATCTTGTATTGCAAATTTGGCACTTTGCAACCACCATATTGATGTCTATTGTGTCTCTCTTACACCCAATACTTTCTTCACTTTGACTTGAGCTTCAGAGTGGCCATGACCATCACATCTCGTCGGAGTTACAATCACAAGTAGTCTAACGTGGTGTCTAAGTGTACATATGATATACATGTGGATGACAGAAGAGTTGGAATCTATTAACGCTAGATTTCGAGGTCAACTGGGTCCATTGTCGACTAAATTGCCTATAATGCTACAATTAAAATCAAATCAAATCAAGAGCTCTTCAACAACTCTCGAGCCTACGTAATTCATCGTCTATACCATCATTTTGTTTACCATGTATGTATCAAATTAAGAATCAAAATACGATTTAACAATATAAAAAGCATCATAGTACGACGTTATTCTTCAAATTATAATGATAATTAAAAAGAACATTCCATGGCTGCTCGTTCAGTTTCGCGCTAGAGATTATAGGAGGACTTACCCTATTAGGTAGGCAGCGATTCTAAGTAATTTGTGCAAAGATCACTACAAAACCCTCTTTTTGACCCTTTTCAATTAGATTTGATGGAACTTCTCTTAATATATTTTCCTATCACTTTTTTTAACAGCAAAGCAATTAAAAAGGTCAAGGTTTCCTTTATAAAAAAAAAGTTAAAAATTTAAGGGCATGCGTTTGAAGATTCGGTGGGGGATTTATAACCAAGTTTAACTAGTCACATAGATTATAAATGCCTCAATGAATCTGTTACTCATATAAATAATCGTCTGAAGACTTGCCCGACGGTATATGTGAGGGCCCACATAAGGAACCAAGTTTAACCGACCCGATGCCGCATTACTCGAGGCTGTTTGAGTAGGGGCTAATTTGTCCGACCCCATTAGAGACAATACCCATCCATGAGGCTCCAGGACGCACCCCTACGTTTTTACGAAAAGACTAATGGGACAACACACCGTCGCCACCGCCCCTATAAGTCCACACCGTCCCATCACGAGTCAAGGCATAAAATATGGAGATCTTAGCATCTATATCTTGAGCGATTGATTGATAGATTATGACGTGTAAGTTAAGTAGATGAAGCCACGTATTTAGAAATCCTATGGTTCTCAACCATTGTATCTTACTATAAAGACACATTTCAGACGCTGTTGAAAGTTAATGCAATTTTACACACTTAAAAGACAACTTGAACTCTATCTAAAAAACTCTCCCCTCAAAGCCGACCCCTTTTTCATACAATTAACTGCGTGACAAATTGAGATGCATTTGGAATCCTCGCTTTCTGTTGGACCCTTTTTTTAGGTCAACAGAATCTATACTTATTATGTATATTCCTCTATGATAATTCCAATTTTATTATCTTAATTCATCGGCTAACTTTAATTACATTAATACACTCAAGAATCTTCTTAATCCCTTATAACAATTCCTAATAGATAAGATAATACAATCAAGTAATTAATGCTGCTCCTCAATCTAATAACTTGATATGTTGAAACTATACCTTTACAAGATGACAACATTTTGGGATTGAATTTCCAATTTTAAATTAGTTAAGGATTGATATCGACAAGATTACAAAGTGTTAGATAAAACTAAAAACTAAGTTCGGACTTTATTACGTCTTTTTGGTTAATTAACAAATAAGATATGAATAATATATTATGACAAATCGCTTTAATTACCGATAACCTGAAACTTCTATTTTGTCAATTATTTTAGATCCTTAATAGTTTGCTATTGGAGGAAACCTATGTCTCTGGGTATTTAGGACTCATTCTGATCGAAAAAATGGTGGGTCTTTACCAACTTTAAAATATTGTATTTTAGTGAAGCCCAAAAAGGATAGCGCCCCGCCACGAGCGATATTGAAAGGGCCCTCACTATGAATAGGGTGTTAGCGCTTGACTAATAAGATAAAAAGAGTATTCTTTGCTTGTTTAGCCCCTGTTTGTTCTGCATTTTCAACCAACTAGTAGAAAATTTCTAACCGTTTTATTCAAACTAATTGGCCCCATCATCACACAAAACGGTCAAAAATGTCAACTAGGCTCACTGTGCAACATTCACAATTTTCATACAAATTGGTTGAAAATGCAGAAGAAACAGGGGCTTAATAAAGTCTCACTTTTGAATTTGGTATATCATTCCAACTCAAAACACGTTTTTTAGTAATGCGAATTTAGCCAAATTTTGGGAGTAAGCCTCAACAATCTCCACGTTGCTACCAGAAATTTGGGACCAGAAAGTGCAGCCAGGAGCAAACATCAGCAATTTAGTCTTCATTTGCTCCAAGTACCCGTTTATGCATTACAAAGTATCAATAGATACTAATTTTAAACAATTATTAAATTTGTTTAAATGTGTTATTTTAGTTCCCATGTTTGAAGGATTAAATTGGGTAGAAACTTTACCAATTTTCAGAATTCTTTTTCAAATAATATCTCTAATAAAATGATATTTAATGCCTATTTGTTTAGTCCTGTCAAGAAACATGGGGTTTTTACTCAAATGTATAGCATATGAGTATAGAGTTGCATTTTCATCAATAAAACCAAGTTCACTCGACAGTCTACTTAATCAAATACCTTCTTTAATGGCATCAGAAACTGCAGTGTATTCTGCTTCAGTTGATGACAAAGTCACAACATTTTGCAATTGAGATTTCCAACTCATTGTAGTATCACACAGAGTAAAAAAATAAGCTGAAATAGACTTTCTATTGTCTCTATCTCCAACAAAGTCAGAATTAGTAAAGCCCTTTAAAGTTATTCCACCTTTATTCATTTTTTACACAAGATCAAAATCTAAAGTTCCTTTCAGATATCTTAAAAGTCATTTTAAAGTATTCAAATGTTCTTTCACATGGTTACTTATGAATCTACTAAGTATGCTAATACTATGAGCAAAATCAGGTCTTGTACATACCATTAAATACATAACAGATCCATTCACATTTACATACGAAATTCTAGACATTCTAGCAAATTTTTCATCAGTTTTAGGACAGAACTCAGATGAAAGTTTAATTTGAAAGAAGTAATGTAACAAGTTTACTAGTCAAACATATTGAACATTTTCAAAATTTTAACCACATTATCACGTTGACTCAAAAATAATAGATCTTTTTCTTTATTCCTTAGAATTTACATGCCAAGAATTTTTTTGGCAGAACTAAGATATTTCGTATCAAATTCAAATTTTAATTTCTGTTTGATATCATCAATTTCAGACTTATCACAACTAACAAGTAACATATCATCAGCATAAATCACTAAATATAGAAAGTTTTAACCTCCTTTACCTTTGTAATAGAGGCAAGCATCATAGTTCCTTCTTTGAAATCCATGTTTCAAAACAAAGGTGTGAAACATTTTATACCATTGCATTGTTGCTTGTTTTAAACCATAAAAGGGATTTTTTTTTTAATAAACAACCAACATTTTCAGAATCCCTTTTAATAAAACCAACGTGTGGCTCGTATAATTTTTTTCATCTAAATCTCCATAGAGAAAAACAGTTTTACGTCTAATTGATCAAATTCCTATTTAAATTGAACAACAAGTGCATGAATGCATCAAATAGTAATAAATTTAACTTGAGAGGATTTTTTTATTTTTTTTTTTTTGTATAATTAATGCCTTCTTTTTGTGTGAACCCTTTAGCTACAAGTCTAACTTTAAATCTAATACGTTTATCTCCCCTTCACCTTTTTTTTTTATCTTATAAATCCACTTACAATCAATTAGCTTATAGCCTCTAGGTCTTCGAACCAATTCCCTGGTTTTATTTTTAATAGTGAAGACATTTCATATTCCATAGTTGCTTTCCAGTTTTTAGCATCTTTGCAATTAATAACATCATCATATGATGTGTTAAGCTCGTTTTCAAATTGATCTTGATAAGTAAACAATGAAACAAAATCATCACAATCAAAACCTAGCAGGAGATCTGATTTGCCTTCTCTCCCTATATCTTGTGATTTGATATTCATCAAGAAGAAGAGTTGNGTTAAGCTCGTTTTCAAATTGATCTTGATAAGTAAACAATGAAACAAAATCATCACAATCAAAACCTAGCAGGAGATCTGATTTGCCTTCTCTCCCTATATCTTGTGATTTGATATTCATCAAGAAGAAGAGTTGCAGGATCAGATTGATTATTAAAATCAATTTCTTGATTGTTTCCATTTTCAATTGAAATAGCATTTTCATCGAGATCAAATTCATCAACAACATGTACATGAGTTTTTCTTTCATTTTGAAGAGATTCTACCTCAATTCGAATATTTTTCTCTATTGAGTTATTTTCCTTTCTTTCCAAATTTGGTATAATAGATTCATTAAAAATGACATCTCTTCTAACAATTACCCTATAGCCTTTTTCATTTTTAACACATAGTCTATAACTTTTAACATTTTCACCATAACCTACATTTAAGTGATATATGTTCTAATTTACTAATATTTTGATGAACATATGCAGTACAGTCACACTTTCGACTAAGAATAGTCAACAGAATTTTTAGACAAGACAGATTCAAGAACTTCAAAATTCAAAGCGCTAGTACGGTTTCTATTCCCAAGATATGCAACAGTTTTTACAGCTTTATCCCAAAATAGTTTAGGTAAACCAAAATTTAAAAGTATGCATCTTACCTAATTACCTTGTTTAATAAAGTTTTATTCATTGTTTCAGTTATGCTATTTTGTTAAGTTGTATAAGCAACAGTTCTATATATTAATATGCCATGCTATTTACAAAAATTATTGAACTCATAGTTGTAAAATTTCAAACCATTGTAAATTCTTAGAATTTTTATCTTATGATCAGTTTGATTTTCAATTTGTATTTTCCAATCCTTGAAAACAGAAAAAAAAAGTTTTATCATTTGATTTTAATAAGAAAATCCAGATTTTTCTAGAGAAATCATCAATAATTAGAAGATAATATCTTGAATCAGTTAAGGTACACACATAGACAGGACCCCATAGATCAACATGCAAATATTTAAGTATTTGTTTGGATTTATGAATTTCAGGTAAGAAAGGTAACTTGACTTGCTTGCATATCACACATTGTTCATAAGAACCAATATCACCAAGATTTTTGATTTCCAAAAACTTCTTTGTTTTAAAAAAACTTTAAACTTTTTTTGCCAATATGTCCAAGTCTTTCATGAAATAATTTTGCCAATGTAAAATCTTCAATCAAAATAGTTGCAGTTAAACCAAGTAAAGATTTAGCTTTCAAAAAATAGAGACCATGTCTCTTATGGGTGTTAATAATCAAATCAGTGCCCCTAAGAATTCTAATATGTCGTTGAACCAATTTTATGTCAAATTCTATGTCACATAACATGCCTAGAGATACAAGATTCCTCTCTAAATCATGAACCTATCTAGTTCCTTTCAGAAACGGAGCATTACCATTTTCAAGTAATAGTTTTACAGTCCTTATTCCATTTACTTTACAGGTCATATTATTTCTCATTATTACTTTTCCCCTGTGGTTTTTTCAAATTCAAGAAAATAGTTTTTATTTGGGAACATATGGAGAGAACAATCTGAATCAAGTATCAATTTATCACTTAGCTTCTTTTCAATATTAACAAGTTCTAACACATCTTCAGGCTTTTCTTTATTGCAAACTAAGGCATCATTTCCATCATCCAATTTCTTTTCTTTTATTCATTTTTCTTCTTATAACAGTTTTTGATAAAATGACCCAATTTTTCACAATAATAGTGTTTCTTTCCTTTTGCCTTATTTTTGAATATATTCTTATCACTCAACTTATTCTTGTTTTCATTTAAGGTCTTTGAATGGAAATTAGGTTTACTAAATCCTTTTTCCTTTGCTAACTTGTCTTCACTGTGATTTTCTCTTGATTCAGATTTAATTTCAAGAGTCTTATTTCTTAGTGCACTAATGATTTCATCAGTAGTGATCTCATCTCTACCATATTCTATAGCAATCTTAATGTCTCTATATTTGTCATTAACGGAGTTTAACAGAACTACGATCTTTTGAACTTTTTTCATCCAAATCAAAGAAAAAAGTTGTTTTAACAAATAACATTTATTTGGAATAGTCTTAGTCATATATTTACAATGAAGCTTAGTCTATAAATCAGTAGCAGTTTTGGTTTCACCAATAGCCATTATCACAATATCAGACAAGTACAGGAAAATAGTACTATAGGCAACCTATTCAGGTTCAATTTTCTTTGCAGGGGACAAGTCCACACGCTAACTATGGAACTTCAAACTTAGCAGAAGCCGTTTAGTTATTAAGGGTGATACACAAATATGAGTTTTGTTTAAAAATAATAATATGGCACAAACAGGGACTCATAAACAATTTTCAGTCACAAATGGCAGTAGTATATTTAGTAGTACACGATTTTTCAAGTTTCAATCATAGTCAAGGAACGTGTAGAGCAAACACAAATAAAGAACACAATATTAGAGATCGTAGGTCTATGTCTCAGAGATTTCTCCAGCAAGATCCTCCAGATACACACATGTACTGGATTTATCTCAAATTCCCAAGATTTCGTTTAAGCCTTCGGACAAAGATTAATCTCCAGGGGCTTAAGGAAAAATCAAGACACCCTAATTTTTGAAAAACACTTTTCAAAAAATTAAAAGGATCTCACCCAGTGAGTTCATAAAAACTCGATGTCTTTAAGTTTTGCTTGACAGCAGTTCCAAAAATTTTAGATCTGCAACAGATCTATCTCTTTCTGTAAGGATACGTGTATCTTGTTCTTAGTTCTTACTCTGATACCACTGAAAAGGCTCAGATAACACGATATTAAAACGAGATTTATTCCGGCCTAAATTTCGAAGGTTTGACGACCACATCTAACGTCTACATCTCTCGTTGAACATCCAATAAATTGGATATTTGCTCATTTGCACTATATAGTCCAAAATGGAAACAAGATTATGGATCGTTTCTTCCAACACAAGAGAAAGTACAAAAATACTTATATCTTCAATAATAAACTGCAGATCTACGAAGAATCACACTAGAAACTCCAAAATGCCTACTGAAACTACAACTATAAGAATCCTCTTATTCTTACATTAATTACTCAGAATATACAGATTTCAAGGCTAAAAGACATTGATCTCAAATTGAGATTCTCAATTTGATATGGTTTTTCAAGAGAGGAGAAAACCACTGATCAAAACATTAAATATTGAAAAGAAAAGGAAAAAAAAAACTCTCAAAGAAACTCAACAGCTAGAAGATGAAAAGTGCCAAACGAAATGACAATGTGCACGTGTATATATATATATATATATCTTCATCAAAAATGCCAAAATAAAGGGCCAGGATATGGACACGCGTCGCCATCATATAAAAATGTTCCAACTCAAAAAACGTGTTTCAGTAATGCGAATTTAACCAAATTTTGAGAGCACATCACAGATCACTAGTTCGACCCTCAATTGTGGCTTGGTGAAATAAGAAAAAGATAAATGAATAAATAAAACCCTTTCTACATTGCAGGAAAAAAAAATTGAAATGTAAACATTTCAAAATTTTCATTGATTATGCTAGTCAAAAATAAAATTATGGTGAAATATGTTACAAATATACCATATTTGCTTTTAGATTGTCCCAGCCAGCTCCAACCCAAATTCATTTTCCTTTGTAAAAAGAATTTATGCGAGAAAAGAAAAATATTAACTCAATTTAATATATTTTTTAGAGCTTGTTTGGTAGGGATTCTTTGGGGGAAGAATTGATTTTGAATAGTGATATGATGGGAAATGTGTGGTTGAAAAAGAAGAAAAAAGTATTGATGTGATGTAAAATATTATTTTATTGAAGAATGTGTGGTTGAAAAATGAGAATTGATTTACTGTTGAATTATTGGTAGGGATTTTTTGGAGGAAGAATTGATTTTGAATAGTGATATGATGGGAAATGTGTGGTTGAAAAAGAAGAAAAAATTATTGATGTGATGGAAAATATTATTTTATTGAAGAATGTGTGATTGAAAATGAGAATTGATTTACTGTAGAATTTGAGAATCCGTACCAAACAGACCCTATAGTCCAATCCTGACTATGTATCTGATTTAACTAATTTTTTTTTATAAAAATCTAAATTAGAGTCAAAAATTAATTTTAACCATACATTTCATGAAATTCAGAACTTTAATCAATTTTTTAACCACATATTGCATCAGTTTTATCAAAATTCACTAAAAAATTGATCTTTAACAAAACCAAACAAGGGCGGGAGTCAAGATATTCGTGAACTAACTATTAAGTTCAAGGTTATCTATTTGAATTTGTTATCTTGTCATGGTTCAATGAAAATGACTTGGAAGAGTGACTGAATTTATTCTCTTTTCCACAAGTAGTATTTTAAAGCGATTTCCACAAGTAGTATTTTAAAGCGATTGGTTGGTCCGGTAGAGCCATACATGTTAAAGTGTTAACTTCCAAGTCTGGACTCCTTAAAGCCAACCAACAATTATTGGGTCAAAGTTTTGCTTTACAAGATTAAGTGCACATTTCATTCTCAAGTGTCTTCCTCATTCACCACCACCATCAAGACCCACCACGAACCGTCGGCACCTTCAATCACAATCCTAAACCTCTCCTGCCTTAGCCTAACCTTCCGACTGCCCTTATTTCCCTAATGTGCAAGCAGAGGGATCCCCTAGTTTTGCTTCGGAAAAGGGGAAAACGAGTGGTGGAAGCTTGTGGTAGTGTTGTCGCAAAACTAAGGGGATTTCTCCATTGGTTTCATGCCATGGAAAATCATGAGGGAGATGTTAGGAAAAAATAAAAAGTAAATTAGAAATATCGTTGAAATTGTATAAATAAATTAATGGAAGGAAACATAACATTAAACGGAGTAACAATAAAATTAGAGGAAATGGTTGTTGAGGTATTAGTGGTATTGAAAGAAATCGAGGCATGTGTTGCACACTGTTTCCTTAAAACAGATTAACCTCCAACTGTGATGTAAGATGATTGATGACGTCTGTCTCCCAAGATACAACGATTGAAAGTAAATAACTAGTACCTCGTCATTACTTTTGGTGAACTAAGAATACTCACAATTCTATTACCAAGCTATAACAAAAAACTAAGCTATATATCTAAGCTATTAAGAACAAACTTATTGAAACAAAGAGGAGAGAAATTTAGAGTGAAGAAATAACTCTCAATTTTTATTTATTTTTTTTTTTTCTGTGAAGAATGAGGAGAACACCTCATTTTATAGCACTAGGATGAGGGAGGTTTTAAATTTTTAGTTAATCTTGTATTTAACACAAATAATGTGAAAATAGTCATGAATGAATTTGTAACCAAAAATCGATTATGGAATTGAACCAATTCAAATACAAATTAATTATAAAATTGACTAGACTTGAAACCTATGAATTGTTATAATTTCATTCAACTTAAATATATTATTTTCCAATCAGGGAGAGGAGTGTTCAACTGTGTCTATAGGTGGCGTAGGTTATAGTCCACTTAGATGGCATAGGTTGTAGTCCACTTGAGAGGGTTTTTGTTTAATTATAGAAGTCTACAAATGAAGTTGGTCAAAGGCATCCAGAATCTCAAGATCGACCTTAAGAAAATGAGGCAAGTTGTATTCTGATAGGGCTAGTCTAGAATAAAGGTGGAGGCTGCAGAAGTTGCGGTGGCGACAACAAAGGTTTAGAATTGTAGTATGAGGTGTCGATGGTAGGTGTGGGGTGTTGGTGGGTGGTGACAGTGGGTGAAGACGACAAAGTTGATTTTTTATCTAGATTTATTTATTCTTTTTTTAATATTGTTTACATGGCTTGGCGATTTTTCCCTTTATTAAAAAGTTTAGTGCAATTCACATTATTGAAGTAACAGTGAAATTGACATATAATCATTCTGAAGGACGAAGTTTACCATTTCATTGAAGGTTGAAAACACAATTACGACCAAAAAAAGTCGAAGATAAGATTTCAACTTTGAACAAAGGTTGAAGACAAAATGTGCAACTTAACCATACAATTATTAGCTCTAGATTTTGTTTCATACACACAGCGTACAAGTGTATGTATATAATGGGGAGTGATATGATTATATATAATTAAAAAAGAGTAGATTTTGAGTTTCTATGGTCGGTTATTGAGATTGTGGGAGGATGATTTTTCGCCAAAATCGGCTTAAACATATGCATTTGTTGGACAATTCATGAGTGGTTCATCTTTAATTTCTTTATAATAATTTTTTCAAGGGATAATAGCAGCAGCGGCATCAAACATTTCATTTAGTAGCAGATTTTGCCCAAACCTTTAATTTGTACCATCCATGTACCAAACCTTTCAAAATGTCCGCAATTGAAGTCCAAATGGATAGTTTCTGTTAGTTGATCGTTAGTTGACCAAATAATTGACTTTGATAATAATGTTGACTGATTTTAAAATGTTAAAATGGTCATTTTACATTTTTATTAATAAAATAACCAAAATCAAATAATTAAAATTAAAAACTCATTCCACCTTCTTCTTCTCTACCCGCCCCCACCCCAAATCTGCAAATCTGGGAAATTTGTGAGGGACTTTCAGGAGTCCCAATCCCACTGTGTTTCCCTAAAAACTAGGATAAATATGTGCCTTTGGTTCATTTCATTAAGGCTATGTTTGATAGCCTCTATTTTCC
>CAIGRR010367135.1:0-16379 GCA_903798365.1 Fraxinus sp. 1973-6204
GGGAACGACTTAAATAAATAATATTCTTCAATGAATTTTTTTGGTACATGTAAATTTTATTACATTGGTTTTGTTAAATACTGTCAACCCCCCGTACAAAAAATCCTGAATCCGTCCATGCATATAACCAAATTAATTTTGGTACTTGTGTCAAATAATTATACTTCAAAAAATTATTACATATTATAATTTTTGAGAGAATCATGTTGATAACATATTATAAATTAGAGATAGAAAAAAATAAAAATAAAGAAGTCAATAGACTTTTATGTATTTTTAACTTTTTATTGAAAATCAAAACCCCACATTATAGTGATGAACTAGGGCTACGATGATAAATACATTATTTGCAACAATTTGTTGATAATAAGACATACTAATAAATAGGTTATTTGGACGTAATTTTCAGTTGTCAAGAAAAGTAATTAATCCAATGATTGAAAAATATTAATAAACAATTTAAATTTAAATAAATAAAAATAAGCACCGATCAACGAGACTGTATGTGAAAATAGGTTGGCGGCAAGTGTGCCAGCTAGCACGGGCTGAAAAAAAAATAGCATGAGCTCCCACACAAATATCCTTTCATCTCCCTTGCAAATTTTAACGTCCCTTCATCTCTCTTTCACCTTCCAATATCATACTATTTCCAATGTCTTCAGCTCTCCTTCCGTATTCCAATGTTATATAACCACACATTTTTTCAAAAAAGTAAAAATCTGAATCCGGACGAGCATCACAGAGGCAAAGTATATCCACGACTAAGAGAAGATAAATACATTCCAACATTCAAGTTGTATGTCTTTCTTTGGGATCAATTCCAGCCCCATAGCAAGATGAGATCAATACCGTCAACTTTTTGGGAAATGATAAAATGAGGATATCACGAGAATAAGCACCGAACTAAAACAGAGGGCATATTCATGTCTCTAATACTTCACAAAACACAAGAAAATGACACAAATCAAATTACTAGCAAAAGTTTCAAGTTGGGTGAAGCTGCTAATTTAATTTTGCATAATGTAACATGGATTTCAATCCCAAATTAAAGTAACAATATTGTCATGTGATGTAAATCTAATTTTAAAAAGGGAGGGAGAGAGTTATTATAAATCAAATTTTATATTCAATTAAAGATTTTTCATTTTTCTCGTTTAACATGCAAATGAAGAAATAAATCTTTAGAATTTGATTAACATTATGTATAGAGAACTTTCTTCTAATAAACAAATATGAAGTAACCATCATGTGACTAAGTAAAATTAAGGCAACAATTATGAAAAACACATCCCTACCGCGAGCAAGTAAATTTATGCAAGCATAACAAATTGAATTTTTTATCGCAAAGCACATCACTTGTATGCATAAAGGACCGTATATTCCCCAAGTCCAAGATTATTTTCCAAAAAGCCAGAAAGACAATGTTCAGATTGAAAAAGTGTTGCAAAATCTCACTAAGCTACCTTGCTTGTGCAGAAACCAAAACAGAAGCACCATTCGACAGAGTGGCCCAACACGGGCAGAAATAATAGTACGATGCATATATATATAGACGGGTACACACTACACACATCCATTCATACCCTTAAATCTCATTCTACTAATGATTCTTTCCAATTAAATACACCAACATTCCTTATATTCCATAAAATATCTTATGTCCCTTCATCACCAGTTACAATCCAATATCATACAATTTCCAATGTCTCTTCACCTCATTTTGATTCCAATGTTATATATCATTTAAATAAAACAATCTAAACAAGTGGAGAACATCACCAGATGGGTCTGCAGAATGAGGAATTTTTTAAACGAGTTGAGCCCAGCAAGGCACAGCAAAACACATGCAGGCATATAAACATCATTGAAAAGAAAGCAGCCGATGGTGTAATGCACCATAGGCGAAATGGTCATTCAAGAGTGTACTAAGACAGATGTATTATTGTGGACCAGCCAGCTGACCGAGGAAACGGTCAGTGAACTGTTAGATCCTGGAAAAAAAAAATACCGAAATGGTATTCTTTCCACATTTCAAATACTTCTTATAGTGCCCAATAAATCATTGTGAGTTCTTCTAATGGTTTCAATATCTGCAGGATTACGAACAGTACATTTTAGGGAATATTAATAAATTCCAGTATTCAAGTGGTAGGCGCTTTTTTTCTACTAATTCTCCATGTATAGTTCCTCGAACCGCATTCTCTAAACGAACAGGAGCCAATCTGAATTCATCTTGTAAAAGATCTGCTAAAGAACAAATAGTTACTTATTAGTAATAAACCTCAATTCCAGCTTTATATCAAGGTCACATAAATAACTTTTTAGGAAATGATAAAAAAGAATGATATCACAAGGTTACGCTAACCAATCAAAGAGCCTGATAAATAGGGATCCATAAACACAATCAAGAATGCATTAGTCTCCTCCCGTCCAACAAAGATATTAAATGATAGATTGAAAGATGGATAGAGATTGAAATATCAATATAAACTGTTGGCCACAAAATCCAGAATACTGAACCATAAAACAGAGATATACAAATCAAAGCGTCAAAATATGTTCTAGTCCCAGATTATCCAAAACAAAAACAAAAACAAAAGTTGCCAACAGATCATGTAGTGAAAATGAAGCCAGCCAAAATATAAGACAGAAACCAACAATTTACCTCTTCTTTACATCCCCAATGCCAACTTAGTCTGTTCCCTCATCAAACTCAACATTTCCAGATAGAGTTCAGTTTCCTTCTCAAACAAATCCTTCCACTTCTCCTCCAAATCCTTTGCTTTTGCACTCCCAAGCAAACTCATCTTCTCCTTCACAAAACCCATGACACTATCAGGCATTGACAAGGACTGACAAATCCCATTCGCTTCTAACGACCTTCTGAAAAATGGATAATTGGACCAAAAGTCTACTCCAACCTCTTTTTCTTTCCTTACAATCTTCTGCTCCTCATCTTTGCTACTTACTTCTGATTTCCCCTTATCTTTCTTCACATTCTCAACAACCCAATTGGCATTACTGCCTCTACTCTTTTCAACCGCTGTACCCCAGATTTTCTTGGAAAGATCAAAGGCCGTGCATTCATGAGGCTTGGAGAAAACAGGGTCCTCACCATTCTCACCTTTCTCCACAGCATTCAAGAATCTCTTTTTCATCCTGCTAATCTTACTACTCATTTGCACCCTAGAAATAACCACTTGTAATTTTTGCTTAATATAATCAAAAAAAGCACCCATGTCTGCATATGGATCCACTCCCTTTTGGCTTTTGAAGTTAATCATACCTTTAAGAAGAGCAATCTCATCCTCCTCTGTCCACAGCCTCATAATACCTCCTCCACCTCCAGAAGTGGCAGAAACAGAAGTAGGAGCAGACTTTTTCTCAACAGTTTTCAGCTTTTTCTCGCTCCTTGAAGAATCTTCATTATTGCTATCCCTTTGTCGGGCACGTTTGGCAGAGGGGGCTGGCTGCTTAGATATAGGCTGCAGTTTGAACTGAGAAAGAGAGGAGTCTGATTCGAGCTCAGAATCCGACTCATCTTCCTCTTCGTTTCTTGAATATGATTTGGGTGGTGGGGTTTGAGTTTTTGGCTCTTTTTCTTTATCTCCTTTAGATTCTTCTCCTTCTTCAGACGATCCTTCATCCTCCTCCTCTTCTTCTCCAGAAGATTTTTCTTTTCGTTCTGGTTCTTCAGAAGACGATTCTTCTTCATCTTCATCTTCATCTTCTGAATAGGGTTGTTCTTCTTTTTTTTGGGAGGGTTGAGCGTGAGAATGGGCTGGCGGTGCCATTGTTGATTTTTGGTGTGAATTCTGTTTACAAGAGGCAACAGGGACAAAGCGGCAAAGGGAAGATGAAGATAATAGGGTTTAGAAGAGGTATTACTTGACTGCGACCCTTCGTAAGCTTATTTAAAGGTAAGAGCAATGATATTCATTCTGTTACAATGCCATTGTATATGGCGTTAATGTGGTACTTATCATTTAATCCCACATTAATACATTCAGATTAACATCATTTAAACTCGGATTGTAATCCAGAATTAATAGCATTTTTAAAAAGGTAAATATTGAATCTAAAGACTCTCATCTCTTTTCTTCATTTCTCAATTAAAAAAGTTAATGTGAAAAAACTTGCTTTATACTCTCCTCCAATCAATAAAATGACTCGAAGAAGCATGTATGTAGCATTAATTAAGATTTATAAATGTCTCGACACATAAAAGTGGCTCCTAGAATCTTGTTTTCATTTTGGAACTCAATCCTTTATCATGTGGTCTTTTAATACTTGTACAAAACATGCCTCTTCAAAGTTGGAATAAGAAAGTTTTCTTTTCTTGCATTTCTCGAAGAAATGCAAGTCCTTTTATTTTTTTTTTTGTTTCTCTACATTATGTCAATATGATTTCAGTATTAATCTCACTTATTCCTCATAATTGATGTCTACTGAAGAAGAAGTAAGCATGCCAACACTTGAAAGATGATTGATCCTTTTACACCGTCGATGACCTATATATGCACAGTGATCAGCCGCATATGCACAATCGTCAACTGCATACACTAAAAAGCATTTAACTAGATGGTGAATGTAGCGGAAAATATCAATTATGATACTTGTTATTGTTGTTATACAATATGCACAATTTATTTTCAACGTTCTTTCAGAAAAATAAGAATTATTTGTCCACATGAATGGAGTGTGCATAATCAAGCTTTAAAATTAAGTCTTAATGAACCATGATTTGAAGAAATATTACTTCCCACTTTGGGAAGCAATAGAATTTACCCTGTCATCTTAGTGCTTGTAATAGTCTCAAATGTAAAATAACTTATTTAACTACCCTCATTATATAGAGTAATGTTATTTGCAGTCACTCTATGTGATGGTTAGTGATTTGATGCATTAATGTGATAATTTTTTTTGCTTTATGTATCAAATCACTAATCATCACATGTATGCCACGTAAGATGACTACGACAGTGGACTACTACAAATATTATTATTCTATTACCTAACATTCCTTGCAAGCTACTTGATATATTTGTAGTAATTGACAATATTATGGTAACAATATTGCAGACATTATTAAGGGAAGCCATGACATAAGATTTAGACAAATCTTTTGTTTTTGTTTGCTCTTACATGTCTATTCACTTGCAACTACTGGTGAGTAAGATGAAGATGTGAAACATTTATTTGGTTTCAATTGTTCTCCTTATATTCGAGCTTCTTTATGAGTCCACGTGATTCAATTTATTTTGAACGAGGATGGCAGAAAGTAGGTTTAATGAGTATGGAATGCTATAGTTAAGTGTCATCGCTGAAATTCAAAATATGATCCATGTGACTTGCGAAAAAAGATTTCATTAAGTATGACAAACTCCTTGGCTTTCGCGGTATAATTCTAGCGTCCAATAATTAAATCTTCCTATGAATACTCTACATAGGGCTGTGGCAGCCTCTTTGCGTTGACTTCTACTGTCTACCAAATTTCAAATTGACACATCACGAAAAATTAAAGTTGTCATCAATTTTAATTTTCCATGACACGTCAATTTATAATTGAGTGAATAGAAAATTGAACAGCATAAATAGACCGCAGATCTCAACTAGTCCTAGTTTCTACTAGGTACGTGCAACCCTAATTGAAAAATTCCCGTGTTGTCTAATAGTATATTAATTCTTTTTCTAATACTGAAAATTTGAATGCTACTTTACTGATGGAGTAGAAGTATACTATCTGAATTGAAAATGAGAATAAATGCTTAAAGTTTTTACATCGACCGGCAAGTACTGCAGTTTTTACTTTTTAGGCCACAACATTTACATCATACATAAGAAATGAGTTCAAAAGTGAAAAAATAGATAAATAAATAAATAAAACACAAAAACAAACCAACAATGGATTTTCAAGTGAAAAAAGAATCAGATATAAGGTTGTGATACTCCTATACTATTTTATAAGCCCCAGGAAGGTGTATTCATGCTGATTTTTGTACTTAGAGATAACCGTTAAACAACATAGGAACAACCTTGTTCCTTTATCCTCTCATTAGCAGCAACTCGGTTCCAGAAACACATATTGATTGTAGAGACCTTTAGGAGATGTTCCTCAGCTGCCATATGCGTTTTTTTTTTTTGGCGAGGGGAGGGGGGGAGGGGAATGCAATCTAGAAAATTTCAGTTTAACTCGTTGATCTTTAAGATAGGGAGATCAGCTTTCATCATCTGAACTGAAGTCATCATTGATACGCCTCTCCTTGATTGCCGGAAATAGTCGCTGGCGAAAATCTGGCAAAGACTCCTGGCGCGATTCTTGAGACGGGGATAGTGTCAATGCTTCTTTCCTAGGGATCTTTCCGATTCCCGATAATTTAGCAGAGTTTTTCACTTCTTTACAGACCCTTTCCAACATGAACAAGAAATCACGTACAATCACAAAGAGATGCAAACTCTCACCCTTTCCTGCATTACCATGGAAGTAATCTCCCGTGTTCTTTACCAGATCCATTATACGTTTTTCTTCTTCTAATAGAAATGTAATATCAGATTCAGAATGCTGAATGAAACTAGCAAGTGTATGATAAAACTCGCTATCTTCCTCAACGCTCTTCATCTCCATCTCAAGAAATTCTCTAGTTTTCAAAAGTGAGTGCCTAAGCTTGGACACAGTTGCACATAGACTGTCACTTTCAATGAGTGCTGCCTTTCTTACATTCTCAAGCTCATGGCTAACTCCTGAAACCACTTGAAGACCAAGGTTTCGATGGTATTCTTCTATTTCATGTGAACAGTCTTCGATGAGATCTTCAGTTTTCACACTGGACATACTTTGGCTCTCTCTTAATCTACGTGCAGCTCTTACACCTTCTGATCGAATAATTTCCTGGACGACAAAGTGCAAAAGAGTGGTTTTTCCGTCAGTTCCTTTTACATCTGCCAATTTCAAGAGTGTGTCGAGTTTGAATGCCTGTGCACCTCCACGATAAGTGCCATCGTTCATACGGTTCCCGGTTTTGAGAACAGCTTCTAAGAGCTTCAAGAATAGTCTGCTGTTTCTGAGTTCCTTACATGCTATCTGCACGTAGTGATGCATGTTTATACAATAAAAACCTTTTAAATGAGAAATTAATAAGAAACATGCACAAGAGAAAAATGTTAAGGGAATGTTTGGTATGTTGTATTGGACGGGAATCGACACCATGATTGACAAGATATTAATTATATAGTTAAATGCAATTGCGTAATTCATTAGTGGATTCGGTTGCGCACAGACCTCTAAAGTTACAAATGACTCTTTGATTGTAGAAACTTCCTCCTGAAGCGTACTCATGAACAACAATGATTCAAGGCGCTTAAAGGCAAATGGAATTTCAACCACGACTTTTAGAAACTGTTCAGCTGGGCCAAGGTGAGAGACGTCTCCACTATATAACCTTAGTTTTAATTCTTCATCTGTTGTTGGTGCCATCTTCAATAAAGTTTGGATGAGCTCTGGTGGGAGCTCATTACCTGATAAAGTTAAAACAATGCACACAATTACAAAATTAAATAACATACAAATAAATGCTATACAAGCAGAAAGAAACAAACATGAACAGCAAAACTTTTTTAACTACTTTACCAATGCATGCAGTTAATGAGCATGTTTGGCTAAAAAAAGTAGAAGATACTTTTGTTTCCAAATATGTTTGCAAATATGTTTGGATAACTTACATTCCTTTCAGTTTTAAGTAAAAAAAGTTAGATAGTGAACTGACAAAATAAGTAATTTATATTTACTTGTAAATAAACTTTTTGAAGCTTAGCCAAACGTGCTCAGACTGCTCCACTCTGATATTCTATGTAAGGAAAGCATGTTATTAACAGTTCATTATTGCTTTCAAGACTTTTTCGTTTATGTGAGGAATGTATTGTTGTAGATACCAATTGAATAAAACTCATAGCATCTGCTGGAAAAGAACATAGGAAGTGACCAATAGAATTGAAAAAAAAACTGATTATATATCATATTACCTTTCAATTTATGCTAGAGTACACTGCCACATTGGTGAACTCAAAATGGAAATAGCATGAATAGGAAAATTGACAATCAATATAAACATTGAATTACATTTAAAATCCCAACATACCGTGACAAAACGAAAGGAAATGAACAAGCAACAAAATTTATGGTATATTCAGTTAATTATATCAACACTCAAGACAAAATTTTCGAACTTCGATAATAATACGTTCTAGATTTTGCACATTCTACCCCCTAATTCAAATGATAATCTCAGAACAACTAACTCTAATCTTACATTTATTCTTTGACTTTGGCCGTAAAAGGGGTAGTAGTAGCAGAGGTACCTAATCATAATCTTTATCTAATAAAATTGAGCTTTTCTGATTCGCAGGGAGAACACCTTAAAAAGTACAAATTTGCCAAAGAAAGAAGATATGTTCTAATTTATCATGCCCCTCCCACTCCCAGAGGATACACAGACAAGCATGTGGGGGTGGGGGGTGGAGAGAGAGAGAGAGAGAGAGAGAGAGAGAGAGAGAGAGTCACCTTCCTTCACTGCATCACAGACTTCTTCAGTTGACACATTCAATGCTTTTAGAAGAATTGCTAAATTTTGTGCTTTTTTAGAATCAATAATCTGAATAAACTGAGGAGAATCAAAGGAAGATGAATCTTTCTTGTGCTCATTTTTGTTCTTATTTGTAGGGATGTATCCAAAGAGTGATTCCATCATCTCCTCGTTAAATCTGCAGACCATAAAAGAGTTGAGCAATTCACATGACAGAATAGGACAACAGAATATATCTGGAAATCAAAATGATATAATTGCAAAGTAAACCCTTACTGAAATGAGCCAGCTTTGATCTCATGCCAGACCATCGAGTGATCAGGATTGGTGAGAACCTTGTCCCAGAAAAATGGCTTCAACTTGGGTTTTGAAGCCTCAGAGTCGGCACAATTTTCACTAGCCTCACCCGTGGAATAGCGTCCTTGATGATTGGATCCAAGAGGGGAAGGCTTTGGCAAATCACCACGTTTAGGTGGATTAGGGGGAGGGCGAGAACCTCTAGGAGGTGGTGGTGGGGTAGGAGCAGGTGGAGGAGGAGGCTCGGGGGGCATAGGAGCTGCTTTTCCTGGAGGAAGTGGCAATTTGGCATTAGTTTTTTCAGGTGCTTCTGCATTCCCTTCTGATGAATGAGTATTGGCTTGAGAAGACTGATGTGCAGATGATAAATTGTTCAAGGTGGATGGAATCTCGAAATCTTTACTTCTTGGGTTTCCTATGCTCTGAGACTTTTGTGAAGAACCTGATCAATTAAACTTAAAAGTTACGAAATTGCAAAAAAATCAAAAGTTCTGGATGACATACAATCACAACGATAAAATACCAGCAGAAATATCACTTGCACAAAAGTTAAGAAGAGGCTTCTCGTCTCTATGCCCATCTTTTGACTCAGGGTCGTTCCTATTACTCTTAAGATAGCACAAGAAGAGCATAGTTATGAGGGCAACTCCTGCCACGGAACTTGCAATTATAACGCCTACAATAAACTTCCTGTTCTCTTTACTTTTTCCAGGAGGAATAGGTGTAACAATATTTGGTTTCAGTGGAGGATGTTTTACAGCCGGTGGTGGCGGTGAAGGAGAGGGAATGGGAACTGGTAAAGCAGATTGTTCTGGAGCCACAGCAGGGGGTTGTAAAAAAGGAGAAGGGGGTTCCACAGTTGGAGATGGTGCGCTGGTGGGAGTTTGATAAATTGGTGGTGGAGCTAAATTTGGTGCAAATGCAGGACTGGGAGCTGGAGCAGGGTTTAAAACTCTATCTTCGTTGCCACGTAGGTACCTTCTGGGAACACTGTTCCAACCAGTAAAAAGCTCTTTGTACCAATTGCCAAAGTCTGTATCTTCGATAGAAGCACTCCATTGATAATTTTTCTGTCTTAAGCAGTCCAAAATGATTTCCTTATCTTTTGGAGGTAGATTAGCTATAGCCTTGTGTATAATTCTTTTCACAAATAAAGTTGCATCATATTTTGCATCCAAATTTAAGTCTTTAAATACTTCTGTACTCTGTTTTAATTCTTTCCTACAATGAAGCCACACTTGTTCAACCTGCAAGAGTACACTTTCATCAAATTCATGCAACAGATAAATTAATACATGAAGTTTATCAATGTTTAACGTTTTGAATTAAGGAAACAAATGATGAGTATTTCGTATTCCAATCAGTTCAACAAATATGAATCCTCTTAATATAAAATTAGGTTCTAATAAAAAGAGCTAATTCAACAAATCTTGCAAGTCCGTCCAGCACATATTACATAGTCTTTCAGGACAAAATAAACTCGAGTAAAGCAGTCCTCATAATCATCATTTTGTTAATTTGAACGGTAACTGACACTACTTTAATACATTGGTCAAAGCTGCCCTAAATAGACTCGATTAAATTTCACTCATCTATGTAATTATCAGTTAGCCACCCTAAGAATAAAAGAAAAATCACTCACAGGTATTTATTGCTCCAATATAAACTATCAGCAGGAAGAAAGTCAAGAAGCTATATACGATCTTTAACCACCTGAAAAATTTCTCCCATTAATAAACATAGAAGGTTTTGTGTAATCTATATGATGATCCACTCCACCATTTTTTGTTTTAGGTTATGAAATCAAAAAGGGTCTCCACATACTGTCATAATAACCCTTGTACAAGTCCACTAACTTCACAACCATGAAGAAGTTCAATAGCTAGTTTTCATAGTTAAAACTTTTGTAAACAAGTCATGATCTTATCCTTTGATAATTTAATGGTAACTGCTTTGCAATATTGAGATTTCTTTCATATATCCCATCACCAGCATGGAAAAAAAAAAAAATATGGCAAGTCAAAAGAAATCAATTAATCAGATGAACAAATATCTCAACATGATGAACCTTTCTTGACCTCAAGATTAACTTATTCATTAATAAGTCTAAACAAACAAAAGCAAACTATCATAAGCAAAATCATTACTTTGATAACCAGATAAAGACACAAGCCAATAAAATCCATTGCAATCATTTTTTCCTCACAAAATTCTATAAGCAACAACACAACACATCCATAAAGAAACTCATACACAAACAAATTTATAGTTCGTACCTTATCTTCGTCGAAGTCCCAATAATCCCAAGAAACTCCATTTTCTGAAAAGCTTTTAGCTAATTTCCTATTGCCTTCTGAGTTATTTGCTGCAAAAATTGAAAGAGAAAGAAGAAAAACAGCCACGAATCTGGCCATTCCAGCATCCATTGATTCTTTAATGATTACTAGCCCTTTTCCATAGTCCAATCCTTCTCAATTCGTTGAATAAAGCAAAAACACACATAGCTATAATTATATGATAGCTATGCATGCACATACAATAATTTTACTTAAAATTTCAGCCCCAATTCAATGCCACAAAAAATCACAGAAAACATTTAAATCAAATAAAAATAATAATGCAATAACATTTCAAAATATGTCTTTTTGGCCTCAAATTTTTTATTTTTTCCATCCAACGACACAAAATTCCCAACAATGCATGCATGTATCTGTATTCTAAATCTTCAATGCAATTGCAAACCAGAAACAGAACCCATAAATTTATTTTTCCTTTCGAGGTCTTCAATTTTTTTTTTAAAAACAAAATCGAGAAATATTTAACAATAAACAGGTTATATTAAAAGGGAAAAAATAGGTAAGATTATTCAGAAAATTAATAAATGAAATATAATCTTGGAAGAAAAATCAACGGGTTCTTGAAGCCTTTTGAAAAATAGAATTTTGTAGGGAGTTTTGTTCGTTGCAACGTTTCAGTTTTCCTGGAGGCAAAAAAGAGAGAAATCGGAAAATGACGAACCAAACAAAAAAAAAAAGAACGTGCAGAGAACTACAGAGCGAGAGAGGGAGGACTGAGGAGGAGATTATTTTGGCTTTTTTATATTAAAAAATGGGATATTTTATTCAGGAAAATACATTTCGGACCCATAATGATTGAAAAAGAATAAATAAATGGAAAAATCATAACTACCTTAGTTTAACACTACAATTTCAAAAAAACCAAATTTATAAAATTCTTTCAAAAAAATCAGGATATAAATAAATATTTGTTATAAACTAGAGAGAAGGAGAAAAAAGTAGAGAGGTCAATAAATTTGTATGTTTTATATATTAAGAATAAAATCTCCATATTTATAGGGAAGAATTAAGTATATGATAATAACAACAATTAGGGTTGCACGGATATAACAGTAATTCACTAATAAATATATTATTTATAACATTTTATCTTGAATGACATATTAAAAAATATTTGTCCCGCTAAAACCTTGTCAAGAAAATTTAATGTGACAAAACTTGATTGAAGGGAGTACACATGCTCTCAATGATTTCAATTCTTGCATCAATTCATCTGTCTTGTACAGTTTCTTCAATATTACAATTTTTGGTGAAATATGTATCATGTGTTTCTTGTATATTTTTCAAATAACACCGTCTTTATAAAGATATTTATCCACCTTTGATAACTATAGTAACATGAAAATTTGAAAAATGGCTCTTGTTGTTTTCTTCGGGGGTCTCATACATTTAAGAGTATTATTTTGATAGTAAATGCCATATATATTTTGGACATTCATTACAAAAAATATGTCTCGTTAAAATCTTATAATGAAAAATCTTGTAAAAAAATTATAATGAAGGAAAAAAGAATAGGTTATTCCTTTAAATACACTACAAAAGTTGTCTCATTAAAAATTTTATTTGGAAAACCAATTGGGTAGAACCTTGATCAAGAAAAAAAAAAAGAGTAATATTACTTGAATTATATGCTTCAGACGTGTTAAATCTTTCAATGTAATATTAATAGCCATATATACAAGATGAGTTGGTTATAATCAAATTTATTATATTTATATAAAATTTCATGCATGTCAAACTAATAAAATAGATACTTGTGATTACATTCACTACATGATGATTTGTCTATATATATGTCTTCGCAAAATTTATTATGTAACAAATCGTACATTTCATATTACGACTTTACTTTTTTCCATTTTCATTTTCATTTTGCATGTTCGAACTCTAAATCCAGAAACTTCAGATTTCTCTAGTAAATTCAATTTAGGATTACGTCCATTTTATTTAGTCAATCATTACTTCGATCGATACATTTCGATGTCTTTGTTTGATTCCTCGTAATACGATGCAGTACATCATGTGTAAAAGCGTTGTCGACATTTTTTTTATTTCAATTTCATTCTTTTTAATAATGATATAAGTTATTAAGATATTTCAATTTTTAACATATTAAGTAATTGGATCTCTTCTGGGATTTTATAATTTATTATGCTTAAATATTGATCAAGAGTATATGCCTCTTAAATGAGATCGTTTTTGCTAATTGCTCCATTTTCGTTTGACGATTTTTATATTAGAATAGTATATCATCATACTTCAGGCATGTCATAAATTTATCAAATATAATATTAACTAATTGTCCTCCAGAACGTTAATTCGAGTTGGAGCATTAAAAACTGGTGTGTGAGATTTTATTGATCTCTTTGGTTAGTAAATATATCTAAGTGAATTATCTTTCAAATTTTTGGTTCGGATTATCTTTTATGAAGATTTAGATAATGATGCATTTGAACATGATTTTTAGCTTCTTAATCATCTTCTTAATGATGAGAGAATTATCCAGTCAAATTGATAATCAACAAACCACGTTTTAAAATATTATCCATTTGTGATAAATGTTCAAACTACGCATTTATTCTCAATATTCTTTACTTTTTATCTCAGTGCAATGTGGTAAATTAATTGTACATATATTGCATTATCAAATAATTAGATAAAGAAACCAGGCTCGGCCATAATCCATTATAATAAGGAAAACTTGATGTTGGCATAATGCAAAATAGCATCCCTAAACGGAAATGTGAAGTATTTTGTTTTCAATTGAATTAATTGAAGGTGTTTAACAAGCAACATTGTTAAATCATTTATGGACATCCTAACTAATACTTGTTAAAAGGTTGAGATTAGGCTTACTAACATTAACATAAATACATCATCTTGATTGTGTAATCTAAAAATTATGCTCATAATTTAACTTTTGAGAAATAATTTCGCAAACTTTATGTTGCGAACACTATATAATAATCTAGTAGATATATCAAACTTATTTTATGCAAATAATATCTAGATGATCAACGTGGAGGGTGATGAGATCCTATATATCACCAAAATTAATTTTTAGAAATATAGAAAATTCAATCCATATTTAACTAGTGATGATTAATGACCAATAATAGAGAGAACAAATATTATACAAAAATTGATTGGATTGAAGAATCTTCTGGTTCTTCATTGAATGTCCATTTGAATTCTCAATTTCGCATCATTATTGATCTAGTGATAATCCCATTGGCCATACCAAACAATAAGGCATTCAATAAATTGAACTTCTGGTTCAATAAAATATCTATCATTTGAATAACTATTCAATCAAACAAAAGACAGTCAATTCTTGAAAATATGATTAACTATGATATAATAATATAAAAATGAATGTCCACTTGATATTACTTGTATGTTTTCCTTCAAAGATTAACACAAATTCATAAATTACACATATGATATATTTTTTGAGATATGTGGTACTTCAAGAGCACTTTATATTTTAATCTTCCTTCTTTAAGAGCAATTTATCAATACTCTTTTGGAATATTATATTTTTTATGTCATACTTTTCAGAAGTAATATCCTATTATTATTTTAAAATAATTATGTAAAGATTTACTCTTCATACGCAAAAATATAATTTATTTAGATTTTACTTAATTATGATCTTCGGATACCAGATCTAGGCATCCATGAAATAGACCTGATAAGGCACAATAGATTTAAAGAAGGTGAGTCAAAGCCCAACCAATAAAGGCTGTCAACAAAAGCTTCCTCTAAAACGAAAGGCACAAGAAAATTATTGTTAATATTGTATAATCCATACAAAAATAACTGGCGCCTAGAGTGCAATACAACACAAATATTGATTTTAGCTGTAAATCACATGACGACATGAAAACCAATATCAATGCCAATAACTTGTGTGTAATGTTTGAGTAGTACAGCTCCAAACAAACATGTTTACTACCTTGCGGGGGGGAAATGACCCATGTACCGAGCTTTAGGCCGGTTAACCTAAGTCAGTTAACCATATGCACCATGTTATGAGAAACACCGTAAGCTTAATTGCTCAAGTCAAATCGGCTTCGAAGAAGAACATAAGATATTGAGCCTTTTTTTTAATATCAGGGATAAACTGGAGCTTAGGTCTAATAAAAAAAGGTCAATTTATGTTCAAAGTCACCCTATTAACATGTGACTGTTATCCGAAATCTCACACACGCGGTAGAGTCCCACTAACAATATCATAGTGTGTGCAGTGCAAATAGTACATGAAGACACATATACTAAATACTTCATATCAACCCAAACAAGTAATGGAAACTATGCTACATCTTATCAATTATGTCCACATATGATCACAACATGCAAGTTTAAGTATATTATATATTAAGCCCATGTTTGGTACACATTAAAATTTTCATTCTCATTTTTCTACTAATTTTCAACTACACATTCTTCAATAAAATAATATATTCCATCACATCAATAACTTTTCCTTCTTTTTCAACCACACATTCTCCATCAATTTACAGAATGCATTCTTCCAAAATAATGTCGATCAAACACACCGTTACAAAGGTTTTTGATTAACAAAGGTTTTTGATTTGAGTAAAATATTAAGCCCATGTTTGGTACACATTAAAATTTTCATTCTCATTTTTCTACTAATTTTCAACTACACATTCTTCAATAAAATAATATATTCCATCACATCAATAACTTTTCCTTCTTTTTCAACCACACATTTCCCATCAATCTACTATTTCAGAATACATTTTTTCAAAATAATGTGGCTCAAACACACCCTAAGCTGTAAAAACAATTTCTCGCATTTTTCTTTATTTTTCAATTTTCCAATTTTTTTTGTTGTTTTTCCTTTTAAAGCATGAATGCATCAATCACATAAAAAAAATCAAACACATAAGAATAATAATAATAAATGCAAGTGATTTCTACCTAGAAAACAAATAGACAGATGTGATGCATGCATAAATCATTGTCACATAATGATAAAGCACGAGCATGCACCAAAAATACCTAATCAGATTGGTATGCAAATGCTCTTACCTTTAAGAGCACCGTATTCTATTTCATAATTTTTCAGATCACTTTTGTAACGCCCCGAGCTCCGTGAACCCGGATTGCCACGTCA
>CAIGRR010367136.1:0-10427 GCA_903798365.1 Fraxinus sp. 1973-6204
TTTGTTGTTTCTGCATTATTTGTTGTTCTTGATCTCTTGTCGTCACTAATTTTCGTAGTTTATTGCTTTGATTTGGATTTCTTCTTAGTGGGCACAAGTATTGTCACCTTCACTAGTTCATAATTGCAAGCATCAATTTGAGGGGGATGTCAATGAGATTGAATAAGATTATGGAGATCGTCGAAAACTGAATAAGATTCCGGAGATCGTCAAAGATTACGACTATTGTGGATATATTGTTTTTACCATTAATTAATATTGTAATTGATTGCTTCAATATTTAGTTTTTATTTTAGTCCTATTTAATGAGAGAACCTCACAAAGAGGGGCATCGAGTCTTTTATTGAGTATATTTGACANTAGATAGATTGTTTTTACCATTAATTAATATTGTAATTGATTGCTACCATATTTAGTTGTTATTTTGGTTTCTATTGAATGAGAGAACATCTCACAAAGAGGGGTATCGAGTCTTTTATTGAGTATATTTGACACTTCCCAAATATGGCAACAAGTGTTATCTGTTTTTGAAAGTGCTTTCTTCCTACTAGGTTGGATGAACTACCCAGCAAGATGTCATTTTGACAATTTGCCTCGTATTAAGCAGGGAAGGGGTGGCCTCTCACTAGGTTGTTGTAATTTATTTTTGACCAGATAACCATCAGAGGGATTCAGTCTTCTTCCTTGAGCAAGTCTAAGAACTTAACCGTTATCCACTCCGCTCTAAGTCTAAAACTCAAAACAATTTGTCTCCTTCCCTGTCCTCTCTTATTTTGAGGTTGACTGCAACTTCCAAGGACTAAACCATGTACTGATACCAGGATTTTTCACATCACTGTTAAAGATTTTATCTTCAAGTTTCTTCTTGATTCTATTCTGATATTTTGGATAGACAATCCTAAAATGTCACGAGGTTTACTTAATTACTCGATCAAGACTCCTGTATTGATGAGAACTATTAATGGAGGATGGAAATGAACTCAGTTGTTGTCATCTATAAATTCTGAAGCTGTGATTTAAAAAGAGATTTTTTAAAATGGTTTTTGATCAGTTCATTCACATTATGAAGAATCTTGATAGAACAAGGGGAATTGAGTCATGTCTTCTTTTGTTGCGAGGTAACTAAGAAGAATCATGGGCTTGCGTGTATAGGGAAACAGAAGCAAAATATAATTCTGGGCTTCATCTGATTCTTGTTTTCTTTTCTTTTCCTTTCATCTACAAGGATATGGTGAATCTATAGTTAAAAAAACATGTTTTCTTAAAGAACTCCAAGTTCAAGTGTCGAAAAACATCTCAAAAGCTGTGAGACGAAAGAGAGATGATGTCAAAGCATTTTGATATCTGGGAGAGAGAGATTGGCACATGGCAGGAAGTAATGGTTATTGGTAGACTCATTTAGGGACCAGTTTTGCAGCTATTTCTGACAGGTGTCAGCCAAACTTAAAGAGTTGGTAAGTTTTTAAAATGTGTCATATATAGATTGGAGCTAGATATGATTCGTTAATTATTGAAATCTTTAGGCATTTTCTATTCAAAATACTTGAAAAGAGTTCAGCTGCTCAAAAATACATGTATAGTAGGATAATCAATTCAGTTCAGATAAGTATGACTCTATCAATGCATTGCCGTTCTGTTTACCTTATCATGCTTCATTCGACTCACTTCGAGTAAATGAAAAAGTAAAGGAAACAAACTGAATTTTGAAGTGGGTTGTCTATTTTGTCTGTTGATTCATTTGACCTTCTCATTGTTTCCTATCTGAGGGTATTCAAGTTGATCTGATGTGAAGAACCATTAGTCATAGAAAGAGTTTTCTGACAAGTGACTACTTTATCTTTTGAAGGCAACTGCTGGTGGTGGAGGACGTGGAATGCGTCTTGCTAAAGTGCCAGAGGAGTTTGTGAAGTTGTTGCAGGTACTCCTCCTTGCCTTAAGTGTCGCTTTTGAACGACTTCAGTGAAATCATAATCAATTGGTTCTTCCTGCCCCCCTTTTTCCTTGCCTCGTAAACTTAGTAAAATTTGTTATTCCCCTTTTTTCTTCAAAATTAAATACTCAATATTTATAGAGGATTACAGATCCAGGTGAGATCTGATATCAGACTCTTTTAAGCAGTGGATTTGGCAGCATCCCATGTGAAACTCTTGCGATTTGATTAATTTGAATGGTTTTTATTTTCCGTACTTGATGCCATTTGTAATCCATTTTTCTTTTTCACGTTCTTAAAGGTCACATTTACATAATGCTTGCTCATTTTATTATTCTAAAATTGCCACTTTCTATATAACATTTATGCACAAAAGCTCATTCATATGTCAGATATTTTTTATGCAATGTACTCTACTTAGCTATTGTTGATAATATCTATTGTGTAGTTGGTTATTTGTTTATACATAATCACTGGAATCGTATGAAACATAACAAAGTCTAGCTTATTTCCATGTCGCTTCTTTTAAACTAAGTTTGGCTTCTTGTTTAAATTGTTTTTATATAGCAAGCCAAGAGTGAAGCTGCAGCGGCATTTGGTAATGATGGTGTTTACCTGGAAAAGTACATCCAAAATCCAAGGCATATTGAATTCCAGGTACTAATTTATTCTAAAATTTTCCACAAAATATTATTATTATTTTTTTATTAAATCTAATTCTGTCATTTTTGGTTGAAGAAAAATCTAATTTGTATCTTAGTTAAGATTATGAAGTTTAATAATTGAACCCTCTGGTTCATAATTCGTTGTTGTAAAGCATAAACCTTTGCAACTCTACAGGTTTTGGCAGACAAGTTTGGTAATGTTGTGCACTTCGGAGAGCGTGATTGCAGTATCCAGGTATGCATAAACTATTTCATAATTCAGTTTGAGTTTATGAAAGCATGTTACTGTATATACCTATTTCATAATACAGTTTTGAGTTTACAGAAGCATGTTGCTTAAAGCTTTATGATTAGGTTTCTATTACTGTCTAATGAATCTAGTCATATTTAGCTTTTTTTTACTTCATATTATAGATTAAAAAGGGGAAGATGAGGATTTTGGTTAAAGTTTTCATTGATTACAAGAGAACTAATTTTTCTCGCTCCCTAAAAACTGTTTGATAACCCAGAAAAATAGCTCACTGGGGTAACGAGTCCAATAAAATCTCATTTGCAGAGAAGAAATCAGAAGTTGCTGGAAGAAGCGCCTTCTCCTGCACTAACACCAGAGTTGCGTAAAGCAATGGGTGATGCAGCAGTTGCAGCAGCAGCATCGATAGGGTACATAGGTGTTGGTACTGTCGAGTTCCTTCTGGATGAAAGAGGGTCCTTTTACTTTATGGAGATGAACACTAGGATTCAGGTGAACAAAATTCATTTTCAGACAATCAATTGTTGCAAACCTGCAACTACTTAACGTTGCCTTCAGCTATGATTTCTATATGAATTGATTCCTATTTGGTGTAAAATTTTAGGTTGAACATCCCGTTACAGAAATGATTTCCTCTGTTGATCTAATTGAAGAGCAGGTCCGTGTGGCTAGGGGAGAGAAACTTCAGTACAAGCAGGTAGGGAATCAGGATTGTCGAGACTCCTAAAATAAGTTGCAGTCAGTGGTTGACAATTTTCTCTCTTGTCTATAGGAAGATATTGTGCTCCGTGGACATTCAATTGAATGCCGCATTAATGCCGAAGATGCTTTCAAAAATTTCAGACCTGGACCAGGTTTGTTTGAATTGTGCGCATGCTTACAGGATTCAAAAATTCTTTCTACATCTCTGTATATTTCCATGCACATCTACATTGATGTTTCGTCTTCTCCTGTAATTTCATCATCATACTGCATATGATGTCAGTGCCCTGAGCTGGACCTTGATTATCTTAATAAACAAACTCAATGGCCAGATTGATTAGTTATGGGTTTAGAATAGTACTAAAATATCACAAACAATTTCTTGTTTCAAACACCAAATGTGCAAAATAATCCCACCACCTTGGAATAATTGGTCAATATGATGTAATCAACTGTAACCTATATTTTAATACCCTCGTATTCACTGGAACAGGAAGAATAACAGCATATTTGCCATCTGGAGGTCCATTTGTGCGAATGGATAGCCATGTTTATCCAGATTACGTGGTTCCACCCAGCTATGATTCCCTGCTTGGAAAGGTCAGTAAATTCTGTTTACGTTTTCCTTATGTACAATCTCTGAAATTCTGCACCTTACTAATCAAAGGATAGAGAAAAAGGTAATTATATCCTCTTTTTAATGATTTCCTTTCTTTAGTGATAAGAGAAATGGCACTTATTCAGAACTCTATAATACATTTTATAATATTTTGCACCTTTTGTTTGTGGATAACATTTTTTTTTTTGAAATTTAGATATGTATAATACATTCAAGACTGGATTAATACTGTCGGTGGGCAGAATCTGGAAACTGGCATTTTCATCTTTTTGGTTAACTGGAAGTGCATGCATGGTTTAATACTAAATTCAATTGCTGAATATAAAATTGAGGCCACCTAGCACCATGCAAAATCCAAGTAGGGGTGTTAAATGCGAGCTGCTCGGCTAACCCACCGTTGGGCTTGGCTCGCCATGCGACTACTAAAGAGATAAGAATGGTATATTAGCGAGAAAAAACTGTAGAAAATTCTGACAATGTGATGAAGTTGCTTTACACTCGTCGTATTTATAGACCCGAATCAGCACCGAAAAAATATAAAGCAAAATTTACATTTCAAATTTTGAAATTTGAATTTTGGAATTATCAAACTGATGGAAGCCTAGCAGGGGCTCGCAAGCCAATACCGGGAGCTGGTGAGCTTTCACGCAAGCAAGCGAACGGCTTGCACGAGGATTTACCAGCTCTGCTCATACGTGGGCCGAGTTGGCGAGTTGCTCGTCCCACTTAACACCCCTACCTTTCTTGCTTGAATCAACTTTTTAAACCTCTTCCTGCTCATTGACTATTGGAAGAATTTTCAAATGGGACAGGTGATGAGGGAAGACCTATCTTACACAATAAAATTTACAGAATACAGATAAGGAAAGCAGCTATAAAAATTTACAGAATACAGATAAGGAAAGCAGCTATAATACAATTTGCTTGACATAATTATCTATATGTATATAGATATTCTCACTTTCTTTTAAAGTTACAGAGTTAGCTCTTAATCGCTGTAATATGTTGCAAAATGTGATTTTAGCTAATCGTTTGGGCTCCAACAAGAGAAAGGGCAATCGAACGCATGAAAAGGGCTCTTGATGACACCATTATTACAGGTAAATCTACTGGCTTTCGTTTATGTGTTTCATTAGAATTGACCGTGGAACTGAAAGACAAGAGTTGACCGTTTTTCATTAATCTCCTGGAATTGTGGACTACGTTATAGATTTCAACTTGGTCAAGAGATCCTTGCATGGTTGGAGTGGTTGGTCAAAATGGATCAAGGGATTTGATCTTATAAAGTCTTTCTATTCTGCTGCAATATCTATCGTGCATTTTACCTTTTAATTCTGATAAATTTTCCCTTTCTTCTCTAAACATTTCGTTCTTCCCCTTGCCTTATTAACAATTTTTTTAGGTTTTGCATATTCTTTCAGAGCTAAGTATTCATCCGTACCCTTGTCTGTTAGCTTGCTTGTGCATACACTCACAACATTTACAGTCTTTTCAAAATTCTTCAACTCCTTTCACAATTTGGTGAACAACTATATTGGTCCAATATTCCTATTCTTAACTTCATATTTATGACACAACAAAAAAATGTCAAATTGTGGCAGGGGTTCCAACAACAATTGATTACCATAAGCTTATCCTTGACATTGAGGTAGGAAATGCACTAATTTCTCTATTGCTTCCCCCCCCCCCCTTTGTGAAGACCTCCATCCTCTCTGAGATCCTTCTGAATTTGAATTTGGATTCAATTATTTCCATGCCACAGGACTTCAAAAATGGAAAAGTTGATACTGCTTTTATTCCAAAGCATGAAGAAGAATTAGCCGCTGTAAGTACCTTTATTGTTCTCTTATATGCAACTAATTTACTTTTCATTCTCTCTCCTTCCCCGAACCGCTATCCCACCACCAATTCCATGTGTGTATATGATAGCCTAAAAATCTAGACATCTTCCAGAAACAAATCAATCTAATTGGACACCCTAGAATGGGATTAGTTAATTAATAATGACGATGGTGAATGTAATTTCTCATAATCTCATCGCTGGTAATTCTTTCACGTCTGCTTCTCAAGAGTAGAAAAATTGAAGTGATTCTCAAGATATTCCTCGCATGATATCAGAGAAACCAACCGGATTTAATGATCTTCCTCATCTAAATTTTCATTTTTCCTTTTTCCACTTCGACCTGTCATCATGTCTCTGCCATCCAATACTATTTTCTTCTGTTTGCTTCTTCTGTGTGAAGTAAAGTGCAAAGTTAGCGGCTGCAGATCTCTTTTACGTTATCTGGATATGCATAAACTATAAACTTACATGAACATAACTTGATATTTCATTTCACTATGTAACGCAGCCCCAGCAAAATGAGTTGGCAAAGGCTTCTGCTTGAAGTTCTCCTTTCAGAAGTGGGAGCAGAGTTTCTCTGAGTTCTAGACTCGGTCCTAAATATATAAATTGTTTGTTTGATCTCAGCACATTTTTGTTTGAATTTATTGAATTTAATTGTAACGAATAAAAACGTTTTACTTCCCTGTTTAATGTCAAATGAGATTAAAACCAACGGGTATTGTTTCCTAGTTTAACAAGAAACTGTTTTTTCTTTCTTTTCTTCCTTTTTAAAAGGTTATTTGTTTGACATTGTAGAAGACACAATTGATCATCGTTCCAAAATCTTGGAAAATTCAAATATATTTAACCTTTAATGGGGTTAACATTAAACAAGTTTTTAGATTTAAGGCATGGAGGTCGAGCTTGAAACTTTTATAAGTTTAAAGACTTCTCCTATTTTTAATAATATAAAATAAATAATGCATACTTCGAAAATTTGTACATACTTTTTTTAGTTTTCAACGAAAAGTATGATTACAATTATTTAGTAATTAATTCGTACAATTAGATCAAGTATGAACATAGCTTAAATTTTGTTTAACTCTTTGTCCGTGGCCAATTCAAAGTGGTAGAAGGTTTGGAACATAAACTGAACAAAGAATAAGATGGAGAAGGATGAATACTTCGATTTTTCATTTCATTTCAGATGTTCTGATTTGGGACGTAAACAAGATGGAGTACGAGTTTGTTTGTGGGTTGGGTTTGGATAGATTGAGTGTTTTGGGGGCTTATTTCTTTCTCAAGTATTAACAAAGTCGGACTTCTTGTACGACAAAATTTGAAAACAAGAAAATATTACTTGCCAAACAAAAAGACACGCACCTTTTTCTGCCTAGATGTACCTACGTTGACTACCTTTTTCCTTGCTTGTCCAAAAACAAGGCGTTCCCTGAGCCTAGATATGCCTAGGCTGACCTTTTCAATAGCAATAAAGTTCCAAGAACAATAAAATTTTAACAAAATTGATATCGTCGCTGATGTGATCGAACATGATTGATCTTTTTTTCCATCCTTCAATGGTGCATGTAAGTGTTGTTTATCAAAATTTTCTGTCAAAAAAATTGTACCCATAGCATGATTGTTTACAGTGATATTAAATAGGAATTTTCATGATGCACTGATTAACTGTGAAAAAATCTTTCTTTTTGTTTGTTAGTTTTTAATGCCTTGATATGTCTTGAATATAATTATTGCGAAGGACCTTTTTAAAGCCGTGGGTCTAGCAGTTTATAAAGAAATCCATACATCATCATTGTAAGATCTCATTGAAAGCAACATAATAGTAATACTTGGGAACCATCGTATCAACTGTCGAGAGTATTACAAATTGCTTACACTTCAACCCATACGATGATTTCTACCAAATGAAAAAACAAATAAATCTTCACCTTTACCCCCTTCGACGTATACTGACGACCATTTTTATCGAAGAAAACTATACCGGAACCAATCACAATCTATAGTATTTGGTAGCCAGCATCTTCAAGAGGCTCTTCAATTCTCTAGAAAGAGATGCAAAATATTTGATTCGAACTGTGGTAAAATGCTCAACTGCTACTGCTTGTTGTAACGAATTTGTATTCCAACTCACTCAGACAGGAAAGGTACGAAAAAAATTGGAAGCTATTTACTCAGCTAAACCTCGTGCTGTTCCTCCTTCCCCACCAACTTTTTCTCACCTTGTTAGCCGACCCATCTTCATTTCCGAGTTTGTGGAGAATCACCTTCGTTTCTCTCAGTCTCGAACCATAGTCTTTTTTCCACACTTCAAACATCTGTCTCAATCTTCTAAGCTCCCGCTCCGGATCCAAGTTTGCATCGACCTGACCTGATTTTGCTTCAACCAAGAACTTGGCATCGTCGCCAAATATTTGACTCCTCTGCTCGAACTCTTCAGCCAATCGACTAATGACACTCAGACCAGCATTCATTGATCTAACTCCACTGCTCTCTTGAGCCCTAAAGTTGCTCCCTCTATCCCAGCTTGATTCGCTGTCCTCAATTGCATCGGTNCGAACTCTTCAGCCAATCGACTAATGACACTCAGACCAGCATTCATTGATCTAACTCCACTGCTCTCTTGAGCCCTAAAGTTGCTCCCTCTATCCCAGCTTGATTCGCTGTCCTCAATTGCATTGGTTGATGCATCAGAATTTCTTCGAGAATCATCAAAAGCCAGACTTCTCTTTGCAATGGAAAGGCTCGACTGGAGTGATCTCATTTGTTTCTGCCACACCTCTTCCATGGATTTCATTTTCAGCTCATATTCTGACCATCGGTTCTCGTATTGTTGAAGTCGTTGGTGAAGGACGTCATTTTCCTCTTCTCTCTCTCTCAGTGCAGCTTCAGCTCTAAGAACACGGCATTGCATTTCAGCAAGGAATGATGACTTCACCAGCACCTCTTCCTGCTCTGCGCCCTGATTTGGAACATACCAGTGTCAATCGTCTTCAAGTCTAAAAAATATTTAGAATTTTCACTTTTTATATTAAATTTGTGTGTTGAAAAGAGAAAAAGGCAAAATTAGGGTGGAAATCCCAGCATTAAAAATAGAGAACAATAGCAAGAGCAAGAAAGTAGAAAGCTATGTAAATAGGAAAGAGATCCAAGTGTCCTGGATAAATTCAAACCACAAGCAGTAACTAGTGACAAAGTATAAATATGAAACTTCAAGGTTACCAACAGAGTCCCGACTACCTTTTTGCCTCCGAAATGCAGAAATCCTAAGTCTCCAGAGCATCTTCGGACCATCCAGCCACGGATAACTGGAAAATAAAAAATTCAGGAAAACAAAATTCCTTTAGTACCACTAGCCTTCAGATTAAATATAATGCCTCGACCACTTCTATTAAAATGTGGAGAATGGAAATTTATAGTGTCTCACGAGAAACAAAGGGATGCACTTAAAATCAAGTCAGTGTTTGTCTCGATGAATATGTTCCTAATTTTCATTATTGTATTTTCCAGAACTACCTATTGATTTACAGAATCACAAACTTTCAAGCACACGTGAATATCACTGACAAAAACTCAGCAAGTTTAACCAATGAAACAACTCATGTATATTAGGATCTATTTATACTTTAATCAATAACTCCAATAAATATATTCCAAACAACAGTCAACATTTAATAAGTTTAAAGTCATCTGACTTACAGCATATGCAAAAAGTTCAATAATTAAAAGAAAATGGAATGCGTTGGGCAACAGAATTAGATACAACTGATACGTATCATGATAGTCAGAAGGAAAATTCTCAAACTAGTTTGTTCAGGTTCCTTTGGTTGCCAGTGATTAAAAGTGGAACCAATCACAGGCCTTCCATCGCTGGGTCCATTAAACCCAATTCTTGATTGACAAATGACAGGTTGACAAATTAGACCAGTGGTTTGCTGGTTTTCAAGGATCATAATGGTTTCAATGAAACAGGTTTTAGCATCCAACTGGATTAGATGGAGCAGTCGAACAGTGCTACCCTTTGGACCAGCGAGTCACACTGATCTCGAGAGAAATAATGAAAGAACTCTTAATGGTTTATAGTTATCTTCATATAATAGAAACTAATAAGTACCTGATTGGATTAGAACTGATGCGTCATAAATGTTTTTGAACTTTTTCCTGCTAATCCAGCCTTTTATTTGTTTTTGAATATATATAGCTGCTCTATGCCTCTCTAATAAGACTGCATACTCTATTCTAGTTTTTTCACCCCGAACAACTGCATTGAAAAGTTTCATGGATCAGATTGATCAGTTTATGTAGCACAGTACAATAAGAAAAGCATGCTAAAATACTTCATATGGACGTACATGACTGAAGAGTGGTAATGCATCTCCTTAAATACTTTGCGTAGCGGCGAACTTGATGACCTCTAA
>CAIGRR010367144.1:0-11465 GCA_903798365.1 Fraxinus sp. 1973-6204
CTCCCCACGCTGAGGTTGCAAGCCCCGCAATGTCCTTCCTTTGCCAACTTGGATGTGCCCCGGGGGGCGACTTGGGAGATACGTTTTGAAATTATAACATGTTGTCTATGAATATGTTATGTTGTCACAGTTTGAATTTCATGATTCATCAAGTGCTATAGGCAAGCCAAATATTTTATGGCAATACATGGCACGAGCAGTGGTGCCTCATGTAAACCCCAAAGTTATTGTTTAAGCCATTTTATGTTTGAAAAAACGTTTAAATTTCTGGATATGTCAATTTAGAATTTTTGAATGTTTAAAGACAGATTATTTGATGGAAATTCGTTCAATGAGGATAAGATACTTTGTTTGGTTCATCTAGTTGTTTTGAGTTTGGAAAGCAAAAGTGTTTATACATTTTCAGTTTCTGCCCCTACATTTAAAAATTTATCCCCGCCAAAATTCTTGGAATTTTGAAGTGGTTCAAGTTGGAGAAGGTATCCATAGGGGTTATCTAGCTCTCAGATTTGATATCACAAATTTTGAGAATCTAAAACTCAAGTTATCGACGTTTTCCCAATGGCTGCCCAAGAATCGATATGATCCCAATAAAAATCATTTTGACCCATTAATAGACTGAATCTTTATAAAAAGTTCTAATATGTAATTCTCCAGGGTCTAATATGCTTACATTTCAAATTTTAGAGATTTTGGACTCTGTTTGGCTGCCAAATAGATTTTTTCAAAAAGGTATCAAAAGGTAAAAATCCGAGTTTTACAGAACTAAATTTTCTTCAGTTATGCAACTGGTCCCTGAAGTATTAAAGCTTTTTGTCCAACTTAATTTCCACGCTTTTATGAACAATTTATATATGATTATACTACTTTGAAGTTTTAGTAGTTTCTCGGATCTCTAGGTACGCATAGTCGGACCTGAAGCATAAGTTTATTATTGTTGCTTATCTCAAATCCCTTCATTTTCTCAATTCCAACATCAGCCCTGATGTTTTCCAAGAAAGGGTCATCTATTTGAGCTGCTATTTTACTGTCCCTGAGCGTCGATTTTAAATGAAAACTTGTTAAACTTCACTGGCATTCGAGCTGGTGGTGTTAGCACTTCTATTCTTAAATTTTCAGTCCATGATTAACTGGTCCTATTACATAGTGCTGATAAATGACCTGTACTCTTCATGCTCAGAGCTTCCGTGAC
Organism: Fraxinus sp. 1973-6204; assembly: GCA_903798365.1. Lineage (NCBI taxonomy): Eukaryota > Viridiplantae > Streptophyta > Magnoliopsida > Lamiales > Oleaceae > Fraxinus > Fraxinus sp. 1973-6204. Next base: position 1,193 of record CAIGRR010367144.1, read on the forward strand.
TACATTATCTTTACCTGGGTGGTAAAAGATAGTTCAATCATAATCTTTTACCAGGTGATAAGAATTTGTTGTCCTATTTTTGTCGTCAACAATCTCCAAACAAAAATAGATTTCCTAACAATAGCATATAAAAAATGATCTCCAAAAAAAGTAAGTGTAAGTTACACTTCAATCAACAGCGTACTGACATGCAATGAACTTGTTTAACTGCCAAAAAATGAAAATAATAATAATAATCGACAATTTCAAGAAGATTATGAAACTACCAACATGGGTATGTATTTGCATTCTAACGGTGGATATTACAGATTGTTCAAATACAAAACTATCACAAACAGCTATTGGGGTATCAAATTCTTGACTATCCCTTATTAGCAATTCCTATGTCAATTTTATCACGTACGGCCAATTGAGCTGCTGGAGCTACATGATATATCCAATTGTTTTGATATATTTATGCTATTGGAAGAATTGTACACACGATATCCAAAAGCATAAACAACACTGCACAACGTTTGCACAAGGTCTGCCAACTGTAAGGAGACTTTGAAAGATCAAGAAACTTCTAGGCCCCATCATCTCAGTTGAGTGGAGCGAGCACGGTAAAATTAAGTCGCAGAGACCAACATGCAAATGCTGAAGCCAAGATTCAGTAGCTTGCCAAAGTGAACCTTCTTGCTCGCATTCATGTGGTTCACGAGGACTCAAAACTGAACTTCTCAACTTGAATGAAGCAAGGCCGGAGACTGGCAATGAAATCTTCGGCAATGAATCAACATTGCTACAGCCCATGCTAGAATTCACAGTTTGCATTGAAAGGTAATGAAAGGTCAAAAAGGTTGCCTCCAGATCCTCTATGACTATCATCCGGCCAACAGGTATTCTATAAATTGGATACCCGCACCAGATTTGTTTATCTAAAAGAGAAGATAACGCAAGAATATTGAACATTCTAATCACAATATAAGCATATATGATGTAAATTTTGGATTATATTCAACCATGATCCTTTTTCGAGACATAAAACAGACAGACAAATGTTAATTCATTATTTTAAACTCCAAATAGATCTACCTGCCCACTCAATGGCTTGCAAAACCATGGATTTTCACGTTCCAAATACTCCAAAATCAGACATCCAAGTGAACTTGATGAGCGCATGTTCAAAAACAAAACTTCCTCACCACGTTTCCTGATCCAATATAAAAATTAGTAACATGTTCATAATTTGTGCAGTTTTTTGTGCACATTTTTTCTTTGTTACAGCTTGTAGGAAAAATATAATTTAATATGGGCATGTAACTAATAAATAATAAATGTGTGATATTCAAAGAAAAATATGAAGGTGTAATTAGTAATTAAGATGGCGTATAGTATTTCATAGGATGTTTTAACTGAAAAGGTGACTTTTTCGTTTGACCACAAAGCAATTAACTGAAAGAAGTTCAATGGTGCAGTAATGCGGAGTGCAATGTGCAAACAGCCTAGTCAAATAGCACACAGAAACTAGAGAAGACAAAGCAAAGTACTAAAGAGATCTTGAATGGCTAAAGCTCGAAAAATAGCTGAAGTAAGGAAAATCTATGAGCAGGAGAATGACAATGTAATTACTTACAATGACATATATTCAATTGCATCGTAATTACTTGTCAAAACAAATCACATAAACACAGTTAAACAAAAAGTAGTACGTACAAATTCCATGAGTATAGCACGTCGAGAAAAGATTGAAATAGTCATGACACTAATGCAAGTGTAACGAACGAATACCAAAAAAAAAATCAAATAAATAGAAGCACAAATAAATATTAACAGAAGATTAATAATTAACACGAGCAAATATTGTTGTAATTAAGACTCACCTAAGACTCGAAAGAGGCTTCAATGGGTTCATATACAACTGTATAGTCGACAAATACTGTGTGATTAGATCTTGCCCATTTAACAATAACGGTACCCCTGTTCTATATTGAAATCCACAAAGTAAGAATTTTCACAAATCCTCGAAGTAATAAAAAGGAACTACGTCAGCTTCCTGCATTTCCTATCCGCTTGCACTCACCTGCCAATCACAGACTATGCGTCAATGAACTTTTAAAAACTTCCTTGAAAAAATTTAAAATCTCCAAAACTTAACGAATTTTCAAAAATTACTTTAATATATAATGAATTTTCAAAAATTCCCTTAAACATAATGAATTTTCAAGATTCAGGTAAAAGTTACTGGCATTCCAAATATTCTCCTAAAGTTAACGACTTTTCAAATTCTCTTCATAAATCCTGCTAGACATTAAACTAACCGGAAATAACAACCTTCTGGAAACAAATTCTTTCATAGATTTTTTTAAACTACAACTAACGACCTTACAAAAATTACACCTTTTATGGATCTTTAAAACAACCACGAACTATCAACTTTCCAAAAATCAAAAATTTATCAATCTTTTCCAAAAGCACAAATTTCTTGATCTTTTTTTAAAAATAAAAATTTTCAAAAATGCCTTAAATTAATGACATTTAAGTACTCTTTTTATAGATCTTTCAAAAACTACATTACAGCAAACAATACTTGCATTTGAATTCCTTTCATTCGAGAATTTTAATTCAATTGCCCATTGGCAAAGAAAAAAAAGTTTTGTCAACTCATATTCCATAGAAAAAGAAAAACAGATTCTGAATTTTGGACATTTGAAGTTGGCTCATTTTTATTTAAAAAATACAGAATTATATATTTTTTATAATTTGCATATAAATCAAACTGGGAATTGTATCTCATTTCTTTTCCTAGATAAGATATCCAAGAACACCATTTGTCTCATGAATTGCTGCTGGTGCAACACCATTTGCTGGAACCTCCGACCCACCGGCAGGTTGTATATCGTTTCACCAGCATTCATCCGAGACACTGTAAAGCCTTCTGTACTTGACATTGCTCTAGTTCAAATAAATCAAGTTTTATATATATCTCTCTGTGTGTGCATGCGTGTGTAATTTAAGCTATAGAATCACTAAAGTGATTGAAAAGCATAAACTTCACCCAATAGAACTAAATTTACCCTATTAATATTTCTTTATTTTTTCAGTGATTTGTGATCAAGGTGAAAGTGAAAGGCTTTATGACTTATGAGTGTGTTACCGTTATCATCTTATAGAGTTGAGGGGATGTAACAGGGAGGGCTACTGTTGGAAAAATGGCAAAGAGGGAACACAAAAGAGGGGCATTTTCAAATTAAAGATTTTGCATTCTTCCAACTGTAAAAACTCCACTACAGTAAAGGCAATTGTAATGACTTGATTTGAATTCAACACACCCTTGGTTAACTGCAAGGATAATTCTAATAATTTATTTAAAAATATAGTAAAATCATGCGTTGTGGTGTGATCCAAATTCCATGTTATTTGAGTTTGGTTTTTTCCTGTATTGGATTTCCACGTAAATATTGGTATTTATTTTCTTCTTATTTATTTCATTATTGTCATTATCTTACGATTCAGAATTTATAACAAGTGGTATCATAGCGAGGTTGATTGATCCGCATAGCGACAATGAAGTATGATATCCCGTTGTTGGATAGAAACACGAGATTTACCTTATGTCAAGTGAAGATGCGAGCGGTTCTAGCAAAAATGGATTTGGAGGAAGCCTTGTTTGGCTTTAATAGGATGCCTGCTACCTGGATGCAGGATGAAAAGCAAACGTAGGGATCAAAAAGCCTAATCTCAAATTCATGTACATCTTTCAAATCAAGTTCTTCAAGATGTTCTAAAGGAGAGAAGTGTCGTTGCGTTGTGGTTGAAGTTGGAGCAACTTTGTATGATAAAGAGATTAACCAACAACCTACACTCGAAACAATTGTTGTATTCTAATCAGATGTATGAAGGTACACCATTGGATGATCACTTAACTATGTTCAAAGAAGCATGGGCGATTTGGATTTGGAGATATTGGAAGTTAAATGATGAGGAGGACTTAGCGTTGATGTTGTTGTGTTCTCTGCCGCCATCGTATATGATTTTTAGAGATACTATTTTCTATAGTCGGGGTACTCTCATCGTGAAAGAGATCTATGATGCTCTACTATCTAAAGGGAAGATGAGGGATCTTGCTAGAGATATGGGAATTAGGTTGAAGGCTTGGTTGTGCGTGGGAGAAATCAAGATAGGAATCTTGGCAGGAATATGAGGGGCAGATCGAAATCTAGACATGCTGAGAAGACATGTCACTATTGTAAGAAGAATGGGCATATTAGAGATTATTGTTATGCCTTGAAAAATAGAAATAAAGTTGTCAGTGCTACTAAAAAAGGGAAGCAACCTGTTAACACAGTAGATGCTAATGTTGTGGAAATGGGCAAGGTGAAGGAGAGCTTCTTGTTATTTTATTCCAAACCTTGTGAGGAATAGGTTATTGACTCGGCTTGTAATTTTCATATGCGCCCCAACATGGACTTGTTTTCAATATATGAAGGAGTTTCCAGAGTTACAGTGATTATGGGAAACAACGCACCTTGCAAAATTGCTTGAGTTGGTACAGTCAAAATCAGAATGTTCGATGGGGCTACCAAGACACTTACAGATATAAGACATGTTCCAAAACTAAACCAAAATCTTATATCTTTTAGTACACTAAACTTAAAGGGTTATAGACACACCGGTGAAGGTGGAGTTTTGAAAGTGAGTCGAGGTACTCTTGTTGTCATGAAGGGACATGAAAGCTCTGCACAATTGTATATTTTATGTGGTTCCACGATAATAAGGATGCATCAGTTTCTACTTCTTCATTTAAAGGTGAGCCAGGGAGCTCTTGTTGTCATGAAGGGGCATAAAAATTCTACACAGTTGTACATTTTGCACGGTTCCACTGTGATTGGGGATGCAGCAGTTTCTACTTCTTCTTTGACAGATGATGAAGTTACAAAACTTTTCCATATATGGCTCGAGATATGAGTGAGAATGGCATGACGGAGTTGAGTAGAAGGGGACTTCTTAATGCGTAGAAGATCAGAAAAATAAATGTTTGTGAGCATTGTGTCTTTGGAAAACAGAAAAGAGTCAGATTCATGAAAGGAAGGCACAACACGAAGGAAACACATGAATATATCCATTTAGATCTTTGGGGACCGGCTAGGTTACCATCAAAATGAGGTCATTATTACTTGTTCACAGTGATTAATGATTTCTCCAGAAAAGTTTGGATATTCTTCTTGAAGCAGAAAGTGATGTATTTGGGACCTTCAAGGAGTGGAAACATTGGTAGAAAAGCAGACTCGAAAGAGGGTGAAATGTCTACATACAAATAATGGTTTGGAATTTTGTTCAGATGAATTCAATAGATTCTACAAGGCTGAAGGCATCTTGAGACACTTGACGCTGCCTGGAGCCCTCTCAACAGAATGGTGTGACATGACGGATGAATAGAACTTTGATGGAAAATGTTCATTGTATGCTTTCAAATTCTGAGTTGCCTAAGACTTTTTGGGTTGAAGCTGCTACTACAATTTGTTTTCTCATTAATTGCTCGTCCTCAGTTGCCTTAATAGAAAGACACCAGAAGAGATATAGTCTGTAAACCTTCTTGTTATTGAGATTTGAAGATTTTTGGGTGTCCTACTTATGCTCATGTGGATAATGGAAAGTTGGAGCTTAGGTCTAGAAAGTGCATCTTTCTGGGGTATAAATCAAGTGTGAAGGAGTATAAAATATGATGTCCTGAGACAAGAAAGATGGTTGTTATTAGAGATGTAGTATTTGATGAACTTGCTATGGTTCGTAGTTCACCTCTTTGGGATTATGATAAAACTAAGGAACAAAATTATTCAACTCAGGTGGAGTTGAAAATTGGTTCAGATGAACAATAAGAGGTTGCAAAATAGTCGACACAAATCAATCCCGTTCGGGACAGGCAGACAGTAATATCCTACCTATTTTACCTACACCACCAGCACTACAGTATTCAATAGCTAAGAATAGACCTCGAAGACAGATTAGACATCTACTGAAGTATAAAGAAGCAAATTTGGTAGCTTATGTATTGTGTGTGGCTAAAGACATTGATTTTACTGAGGAGTCTGCTACATATTAAGAGGAAGTCAGTTGTAGTGATTCTAGCAGATGGATGATTTCTATGCATGAGGAGATGGAGTCATTAAGCAAAAATAACATTTGAAACTTGGTAAAATTACCTAGAGGTAAAAAGGTTGTTTGTTGCAAATTGGTGTTCAAAGGAAAGGAAGGCGCATCAGGGATTGAAAATGCTAGATGCAATGCTAGATTGGTGGCAAAGGGCTACAGTCAAATTCTAGGCGTTGACTTTATAAATGTGTTATCACCAGTTGTGAAGCATAGTTCCATCCAGACTTTACTTGGAGTAGTGACTAAGAATAACTTGGAGCTTAAGTAGATGGATGTCAATACGGCATTCTTTCATGGAGAACTTGAGGATAGCATCTACATGCAACAACCAGAGGAGTTCATAATCTTTGGAAAGGAAGACTGTGTACTAGTTGAAGAAGTCCTTGTATGGACTAAGACAGTCACCAAGGCAGTTGTGTGTACTTCGAGAAAGAAGATAGTGGATCGACTACATATTTATTATTATATGTTGATGATATGCTTATGGTAGCCAAAGATAAAGTAGATGTCAGAAAAGTGAAGCTTCAACTCGACAAGGAATTTGATATGAAAAATTTAGGTGTAGTAAAGAAGATTATTGGATGGAAGTCTTATGGGATGAAAGGTTGGCAGATTGTATTTGAGTCAAAAGGGGTACATTGAGAAGATGCTTGAAAGATTCAATATGGTGAATGCGAAGGCTGTCAGTACTTCCTTGGCTGCCTACTTCAGATTATCATGTAACTTGTGTTATCAATCAGATGAAGACATTGATTACATGTCTCGGGTTCCTTATTCTAGTATAGTTAGTTCGTTGATGTATACTATGATTTGTATAAGACCTGATTTGGTACATGCAGTTAGTGCAGTGAGCAGATACATATCAAATCCTAGCAATGAACATTGAAAAGCAGTGTAATGGATCTTCATATACTTGAAATGCTCTTCTAATGTTTGTTTTTATTTTGGTAGTAATTCAGATGAAGTCATTGGGTATGTATATTCAGATTATGCAAGGATCTTGATAAGAGGAGATCACTTACAGGGTATGTGTTTACCCTAGGAGGCTGTACTATTAGTTGGAAAGCTACATTGTAAAATACAGTGACTTTGTCTACAATAGAAGCAGAATACATAGTCATTACAGAGGCATGTAAGAAAGCTATGTGGTTGAGAGGATTGATTGATGAAATTAGTAATGAAGACTTGCAGATGTTTACAGTATTATGTGATAGTCAGAGTGCAATTTTCTTGATTAAGGATCAGATGTTTTATAAGAGGACTAAGCACATTGATGTGAGGTATCATTTTGTGCATGATGTTATTGCTCGTGGTAATATTGTAGTGAGCAAGGTTGATACCCAGATAATCCTGCTGCTATGATGACAAAATCACTTCCCATTATTAAGTTTGAACATTGCTTGAACTTAGTGGGTGTTTGTCATTGATTTAGTCATATGGGGCTTGTTTGGAAAAGGATGAATGGTGTTTACTTGGAGATGTGTCTTGAATTCCTTGTGATGAAATTTGCTTCAAGTAGGAGTATGTTGTGGTGTGATCCAAATTCCATGTTATTTGAGTTTGGTTGAATAGAATAAGTCTAAAGAGCTTGGGTTTTGAGAGTCATAATTAATGAAGATCAAATTTTATCAAGAATTGAGAATTTGACTTGGAAAATGACTTTGAGAAGAAAAAACAACTTGGAATGAGAGAAAAAAACAAAAATAAATAAAGAAGACGGGCGCAGCAGCGTCGCAGCGTCGACGCCCCTAAACAACACAGAAAGCCCGACGCTGTGGCGCCGAGGGGCCCGGAGGTGTTTTTAATTTCTTTTTTTCTTGATTTTATTACTTCTTCTTCATCTAGAACTCCACATTGTATCTTCACAAATAATTATTCAAAAACATATTGAGAGTTAGAGAGCTTGGATTTCAATAGATAGCATTGAGATCATGATATTATAAACACAATTGCTATTGATTATAGTGAATTTTTCTCGTATGCCCGAGGTTTTTTCCTGTATTGGATTTTCACGTAATTCTTGGTGTTTATTTTCTTCTTGTTTATTTCATTATCTTGCGATCCAAAATTCATAACATTTCGATAATCAGAAAATGAATTAAATAGCATTGAGATCATGATATTATAAACACAATTGCTATTGATTATAGTGAATTTTTCTCGTATGCCCGAGGTTTTTTCCTGTATTGGATTTTCACGTAATTCTTGGTGTTTATTTTCTTCTTGTTTATTTCATTATCTTGCGATCCAAAATTCATAACATTTCGATAATCAGAAAATGAATTAAGATTAAGTGAATTAAGAGGAAAAAATCACGAAATATGAACTAAGATTTAGTGAATTAAAAGCAACGTGTTGATAATCTAATTCATGGATTTTATAAATACAGCATATTAAGAAAATTACTCAAATATAGAATAATTTTATGCTCTAAAAAATGTGGTGTAAATTCTCATCTTTTCATTTGTTATAATAATCTTTTGAACACATTTTTGGCACATGTTTTGAAATTTAAAAATCATTCTAATTTAAGCAAGTCAATAAATAAATAATAAGTAAAAATACAAAATGTATTTTAATTACAATGTCTTCCTTTGACTTAGCTTAATTTCAAAAACATATTTTAAATTTTTAATGACACACAATTCCACCTAACTTCACGAAAACAATCAATTTATCACATAGTATGTAGGCTAGCTAAAAAAATTAAACAGAAATGCAACAACACAATATCAATATGAAGTAATACACCAGATATCAAAATTAGTGTTCATGTTCCATTATCACCACACATCAAAATTTTTAAAAAAAAAATTACTACTCCCCATTTTTTGATATTAACAGTTCTACAATATAAAATGAAATAAATAGAAAAATAATGAGATCAGAGAGTTAGAGTCAGAATGATACAACCATTCAATTAGTGGACTTCTTGGCCCGTAGAAGGTTGGTTCGAATTGGCTATCTAGCACTGGGGTTCAATGTCTTTCTCGACTTCCTCATTTGGGTGAAACTTGACTTTCTCTTCGTGAGGAAGAGTAACAACTGAATCGTTACTTTATTCTAGTATGATAGGAGGTTTGAACCTTATCTCTTCAGTGCTACATGAGTGGAATTGATTGGTACTGAGGATAATCAATCTCCCCTTTACTTACACATATCATCTATAATCTGCAAAAATAGTTTGAAAAGACAAAATTCAAGAGCAAATGCAATGAGCGCTTTCGCAATCAATAAGGCTGAACTAACCTCTCCTGTTCCGCCTAGATTTTATTTCTAAACATTTTCGCGCAATTTTATTTTATTTTCGTACTCTTTTTACAATGGATAGCAGAGTTTACTGTTAAGGTTAGAGTGTTGATCAGAAAATTTACAAAACCCACATGCATCAATCGCACAGAAATCTGAAAATTGAATCAATCACAATTTTTTTTACAAGTTTCACGATCATATCATTTCACAATTAGCTTCAAATTCTCAAGATAAAATAAAATTTCAATTCAGATATTTGCTCACAATTAATTTATCATATTGAAACGTGATTGTGTGATAGGACCCTTTAGACATAATTAATTATGAACCATGTCATAACCAAAATTAAGACTTGAAGTGACAGCATGCGAAAGTGTGTTTCAAACCAACCATCATCTGAAACTGTCATGTAAATATAACAAGATGTGCGTGCCAAACTTGAGCATCTATACAAATTTTTTATTTTCTTTTTCATGCACATGTGATGACTTTTTCTATATTCTTTTAATTCACAGTCTTTTCAATTCAGGGAGCTGACTTTCACATAGCCCTCGGGGTAGCTTCTCTCTCATGATTTATGTTCATTATCAAAGACAGCTTCACTCGTCTATGGTGGTAAGCTTTTCCTCTAATGAACTTATCTATTTACACAACAGCATTTTACAATGCAGAGAGATATTGATACTGACCTAGGTCTACACTCAAAAACACATCACTTTAAGATGGCAATAGTCAATAAATGGTCACAACAATGTAGTCACAATATCCTAATAGTCTACTTACCTGACAATATTTTATCTGATTGGCTATTTCAAATTTATTTCAATAATTTCAAACCAACCAGAAATACATATCATGTGATAATTGCAAAAAGAAAAAAAAAAAAAAA
>CAIGRR010367167.1:0-10016 GCA_903798365.1 Fraxinus sp. 1973-6204
CTTAATTGCTATGCTTGCTATTCTAACACGCTGAATGGGCCTGATATTATTGATTTCTGGATTCCTGAGGAACTTGGTAAAAATAGTAAAGAGCAAGTTGAGGCCCAAATAACACCCACTGAGATCTCTTTACATTTGACTTGTCCTCGACATTTTGTTGGATGTAACACATGGAAACCCTTTGAATGCTGGATACTGTTGGGGATATAGGAAAATGTTGTGTAATTAATGATAATCATATTAAAAAAGGATTACATTTCTGCTTCTTTTGCCTGTTAAATTAATACATATTCATTTCATATTTAAAAGACGATTCCCAAACACATTTCATTTGTTATTTTCAACCTTTATGTTCTGTGCAACCTTCTTAATCACAATGCAGTCTTTCTGGCAATGTTCTTCTTTGGCGCCAGTTTTTACTACAATTATTTATTTCAGTATTCGAGACGCTTCTTATTAGGGTTTTTCTTGTGGCCATTATTCAGTGTAATGATTGTGGTTTTAAATTTGATGAGGACACTTTTCCTTGAGATGGTTGATATTATATATGTCCTATCTACTTGTCACGGCTCAATGTTCTGTTGTATTGGATTGATCATACTAAGTATGATCACGAGTCATTACCCTCGTGTAGTTTAATTCCCATCCCCTTTAGAAGTCCAGATGTTGTAAGTGTTGAACATGGACCAATATTTTTCTTGCGTATTCTATTAGCGTAGTGCTCTGCAAATCATTTGATTTTAATGGACTTGCTGGTCATGTTGAAATCATGATAATTCCCTTCTTGTTTCATCTTCCTCTCTCAAGATCTACTCATTTTCTACATGATTTTTCATTTTCACAGTGCATGGCCCTGCAGAATAGACAAGTATTTGTGTATTGTGGTCAACTTTCAAGCTCCTAGATTTTAACTGACTGCATACTGCAGGTTTCTATTTGATGAAAGCTGCTCAGATTACAAGTATTATGAATATAAGCTCAGTGAAGAGCAAAAAGCTCTGTCAGAGACCAGGGATTCCCAAACATCGCAAAGTGGTTAGTGTATTGATTCACGTATTTATGCTGCAAATTATGTACGCCAAATGGGACCTTCAGAATCATATCCAATGTGACTAATAGCTAAAACTTCTCATTTTCCCCACGGATAGAGCCATTCTTGTATGTATAAGATGGAAATGTGTCTTTGAACTCTGCTCGTACTCAGACCCTCACTTTGATAAGCTATGTTTAGAATATTTTAGTTCTTCAGTTGATGAGATCGGAGCGTGATTTCTTATTTGCACTGTTAAATTTGTTGGTTGCTTGGGTAACCAAGCCTAAAATATTCAAACTGTAGATGGTTCTTTTGTTAATTTGTATGATAAACAAGAATCCATTTGTGCATTCTATCCTTTTCCTTGATAGATCGCTTCTCGTATTTTACTGTTGCATAGTATGTTCTTAACCTTTTTTGTCATCATAACTTGGTTAAATCTTTGAAATTTCACATTCTATAACTACTCACATTTCAATTGGGTTTTTACTTTTTTATTAACATTGACCCTTCGGTACTGTAGTTGGGTCTGTAACCTCAGTTCCCAATTCATCAAGTGGTTCTCAGAGATTACATCATCAGCATTCGAAATATCAAACTCCGTCCTCTGCTTTATATGAACCTACAGAGAACACAAGAGCTTCTACGGCCTCAGTGTCAAGTGAAAAATATGGTATTATTTTGACACCTTTTGTTTCTGGGATCAATTTTGGGCTGTAGTTACTATTCTGCATCATTGTTTGTTGGAAGTGAACAATTACTGCTCAATCTGTTTGTGACTTGAATGAGACCAAGAATGAATGGAAAGAAATCTTAATTTTTTTTTGTCTTTTTTAATTAAGTGTATCTGCATTGTATCTCTTTATAATGCTAAAGGCATGGAAAATAATGTTCAAATATGTTACCATGTTACAACAGGTTGGGTCATTAATATATAAAATATTGTTTCTTTAAACTAATATTAAGTTTGTCCTGTATATAATTAATGGTTAGAAATTCAACCTGAACTAATAGCTATGGGTACTTCGTTCAAAAGGCAATTGCAACAGCTGTGGTAGTGATCTTTCCTTCGATTTTAAGAGAAGGCTGGCGGTTGGGTGTAGGACAATTCCTTGAAACACCATGTTATCACAGTCCATAACATATTCTATGCTTTTCTAGTTATATAAAAAATCTACTCTGAAGAGACTATATGCAAGAGTTCGGTATTTGAAATCACATAGTTGCACTTGCATTATTAGGCATGATTATTTCTTTGAGAATCTGACTCACTATTTTCCAAAAAAGCGCAACTTTGATCTTACGTATTCTTTGATTGTATCTCGTGCAAATGTAATACAATTTGATTGCATTGTATTTTGTGTTTAGGTTATATATATTTATATAAAGTTAAACTTGTAGGTGAATCTAGTGCGACAATTTGACTGCATTGTATTTTATGTTTAGGTTATATATTTATATAAGGTTAAACTTGTAGGTGAATCTAGTGCCCCAACTGGTGCGGATCCTATAGCAATGATGGAATACTACATGAAGAAGGCTGCACAAGAAGAGAAACATAGGCCTCCTAAACCCTCTAAGGATGAGATGCCTCCGCCTGCTTCCCTTCAAGGTTTACATCCATTGCACTGATTGAATGGATGCATCCATGTTTTGGGATGTTCTCCCTTTTAAAAGGGCATGTCTGCATATAGATGAATATTCACGTGCTTGTGCCCAGGCTTGTTTGAAATTCTGATGTTGAGAGATTTTATTTTTTGATTGTATATGAAAATACATTTTCTCATAAATACTTTATGGTTCAAGCTTCAGCGAAGAAAGGGCATCACATGGGTGATTATATTCCTCCTGAAGAGCTTGAGAAATTCTTGTCTACCTGCAATGATGCTGGTGCACGGAAAGCAGCGATAGAGGCTGCAGAAAGAGCTAAAATTCAGGCTGATAATGTTGGTCACAAACTTCTGTCCAAAATGGGTTGGAAGGAAGGTACACTTTTACTGTTGCTCTTTCCTTTTGCTCACAAGCAGAGATGACTGGGGAAATGATCCTTTGAATTAGTAAATTATCAATATTATAATATACTTCTACCTGCTGAAGTAGTTAAATATGCTATCTTTTTACAATATTTGATTCTTTGATAGGAATCTTGGTTCTCTCTCCTTTATTACTTTCCTTGTTTAACTTTTTGGTAAGACACCATGAATAAGTTTTCATATGGTTCTGTGCACTCTTTAGTAATTGAGAATTAAACTTGAGGCCGTTCCTTCTTGTTCTAGTATTTTTTATTTTTTATTTTTGCTCTTTGTTTCCAATTTTCCTCGACTGTTAACTTTCTGTTGAACCACTTGATCTAAATGTTTAAACCGTTAGAGAGGGACCACATGTATATTTTTTAAATCTTGCCTTCGACACGTCCACTCACGTATAGGCAGGGTTCCATTTTCCCCATCAAATCCTCCGCATGCATATTTGAACTCAAGACCTTATTGTGTGTTCTGAACCACTAGATTTAAAAGTTTAAGTTGATAAGACAGAGGGCCCCATCTATACCATTTAAATCTTGTATTGTACAATTTCTTACTTTTACTAGTTATCTTGGATTTTCAAAGTAAACTTGCTGGTGTTTAAGTTGATAATGTGTACATAACATATTTTTATGTTAGTTGCTTATTTGCACAACAGTTTATATTGACTATAAAAATTGCTTTGTGGAAATTGATATATTGTTGGATTCATGTTTGGTTACATTGACAAGAAGATTCCTTGGTTTTCTTGTTTTAACCTTACGTAGCACATTGCAATTGGCGTGCCCTTTAAAAAAGAAGGTCCATCCTAGTGCATACTTTGAGCTGGCAGTATGGTTCACTGATTTTGGCCAGTCTGCGCTAAATGTTTCACACAATACAAAAATTGTGACCACTGTGTTCCTGTCTGAGATTCACAGTGGTAATTATGGTTGAAATAAATGGTTAAAATTTTGTATGAAGGTTCTATAATACTGGTTTCCAGAAGTTGCCTTCTCCTATGCACTTGATTTTTACTTTGATTCCTTATTAGGCACAATGGTTTGTGATAAATACTGCAATATTAGATTTATACAACCTGCTTGTGAACTGCAGGCGAGGGGCTGGGGAGCTCGCGAAGTGGAATTGCAACCCCCATTATGGCAGGCGATGTGAAAAAGGACAACTTGGGTGTTGGCGCTCACAATCCTGGCGAGGTCCTTCCCGAGGATGATATTTATGAGCAGTATAAAAAGCGAATGATGCTTGGTTACAAACACAGACCAAATCCAATGGTATAGTTTTCACTTTGCTTTGTTTACTAATGTTTGGCTAGCTCGTCTTGCTTTTTTGTCCGGGATTGCATTTATCATTCTTAATGATTGAAAAGAAGGTTGCAAGGTTTCGTCGACAGATTACTTATGTTCCTCTTTTGATTGCTTCTTGCAGAACAATCCACGAAAAGCTTATTACTAGATCCTGTCCAATCCAACACATTTCGGGTCTTTATATTGAAGCAGCTGGGATTTGTGTTTTGTTTGTTATACTGTGAGCCAATTTGACACTGTATGGAAGAATTGATATTTTTATTTAACTCCCGTTTGACTACATTTTGGCAAATATTCTGTACCACTTTATTTTAATCATCTCAGATCTACTGTTTTATCTTGCCTTGTAACAAGTATTGCCTTTTCTAGGCAGGTAGCGTACGTAAAGCCGTAGCTACTAGGAGAGGCACAATTAAATTCACATTTAAGGTTCAAGAATTCATTCGGGTCTACTACATAATCCCTCGAGATAGGCAAAACTTCGTGTTTTTGTGATGCTCTATATCATTCTTCCATCCTTAGGGATCTTGAACTTAAGATATCGAGCTCTTATGTCAACTGGTGTAAGGCGAGACCACTAATTCTTTCAAAAAAGTAGGTACACAACACCTTATAGCGATGCCAATCGAATAGGTTTACCCATGTTGTTAGGAATAAATATCCCATCGATTAAATATCTAACTATAATTAATGTATAAATGTTTTAGAGGGTGTTCGGTGTAGATTAAAATCAGATTTTAAATGGATTATGATAGAAGTTTTTGAAATGTGAGACCTATGAAAGATGTGGATGTAATTGATTGTTTGACTTTGATTTAGATTAAAATCTGATTTTAGTTCGGGCCAAACATGCCCTTAGACTATTTGACTTAACAAGATTGACATTTTGAGATGAGCTTCAAGTCTTGATACTTGCCGCCTCCAAACTTATTTGATAAAAGAATTATTTTTGAATTATTCTTTCAAGTAAAAAAGCTACTTAATCGGAAAGTAACTTTTATTTTAATGTCAAGATAAAGATGGAGCATGGTTGGCTTCGTTTCTTTCATGGAGAAGCTGTTGCTCGCTTATGAAATAAGCATCAATCTTGATAATTCCTAAATAAGCCAAGAACAGAAGAAGCCATGTTTGGCTTTTAACTGAGATAAAGACGTTGTCAAATAACTTATTTTCAGTTTTGATCAATTCAACAAATTACTTTTAAAACTTAATTGTTTACTACTCAACTTCTCAAGCTAGACAAACATGCTCGTACTTTTCCCAGAAAATATTCTTTCGGTTTGGTGGGGGTATAAAGAGACACATATACATGTAAGAAGGGACAAAATTCTCTTCTCTTCTCTTTCTTTTCTTCTACTTTTTTTTTTCAACCACAAAATTCTACTCATAAGAATATCAATTTGCTTAAAAACTTCAAACTTTTCACTTAACGTCCGTCTGATTGGGAGAACGTAATTGGGTGAAAAGAAAATACATTTCAAGGAATTGAATTGTGCAGAAATTGTTTTAGTAAAAATTGTCAATTTTGTTTGACACCCATTTTGGAGAAAAATTTGATTTGAAATAGTGATTGATGGAAGAATGTGTGATTAAAAAGTAAGAAGAATTTTTGGGTTTATGTGTTATATTATTTTATTGATAAAATATGTGATTGAAATGAAGAAAAAGAAAAATAACGAGAACGAGAATGAGAAAAAAATAGATGTCAAACAAGGACTATCGTGTTTGATATATACTTTTTCACCTGAAAAATATTGAAATTTTAGTATTCGTTTGACTTTGTTTTTCATGAAAATTATATATTAAAGAAATAAAATATATTATAATTGGGAATATAATTTATTTCTATTGCCAAAAAAAAATAAAAAAATGTCTAGATAAACTTTTTCCATCAACCCCTATGAGAAAAACTTTTCCTCACGAACCAATAAAATGTGGAAAATCAATTCCATAAAAAATTTAGCCAATCAAACGGGTAAAAAGATGGAAATGGCAATCAAACAGGGCGTTATTTGAATTGTATCTGATTTAATTACATCATTTTCATTACATAAATCCCACGAGAAAAACCAAAAATCAGCTCCAACAACAAAACCAAATTCTTCTCAATCCACATAACACTTGGAAAAACATGTAAACCCGCAAAAAAAAAAACCAGAATATACCCCAAAACAACATAATGAATCTACCTAATATTAGACAGCATACAGTTGAAAATCCTCGTCCAAGCATACCTCAAACGAGGATAAATTCTTCCAGTATAAACCCTCGACTCTCTCCACATATCCTCTATGGTTTCCACCAAAAGATTCAAGCTTCTCACCGGACGAAAATAAAGGGTCAACGGAACTGCAGAGAATGCCACAGCAAGGAACAAGTTCAACATCTCTCTCAACTGTACAGAGTTGGACAAGAATGAGATTGATTTTGTTCGAGGAATTTCTTGAAGACTGAGTTCTAAAATATGGGGTTTTCACCCTTGTGTTGAATTTTCTTCGTGTAAAGTTTAATGGACTCTCTTGAATGATTGTGGGCTTTCTTGTACTATTTTGCCATTTACGAATCCTGGTTGGCAGTTATAAAAATTTTAAATTTAATTAAAAAATACCAAGAATGTTTTTGACCGTAATTATTAAATCATGAAATTTACATAGAAAAAAAATAAGTTCTATATAATTAAATTGCCTTTAACTTATTTTCATGAAAATTGTCAATTATGTGTTTGATTGACTTAATTTTCAACTTAGAAAATGTTGTAATTTTTCAGTTTTTTTTTTTGACGTAGGAACCGCTACCGCTACCTACGAGTGTGTATTGGGTAAATCTCGCTCTATGTGTAGTAACCCGTAATCACACATAAGAGATAAACCGCACTAGGCAAGCCCGGTGCGACGGACTTGATCT
Organism: Fraxinus sp. 1973-6204; assembly: GCA_903798365.1. Classification (NCBI taxonomy): domain Eukaryota; kingdom Viridiplantae; phylum Streptophyta; class Magnoliopsida; order Lamiales; family Oleaceae; genus Fraxinus; species Fraxinus sp. 1973-6204. Next base: position 7,269 of record CAIGRR010367167.1, read on the forward strand.
AGAAAGTGTTAACAGGGGATTTGAACTCGTGACTTTTGATCTCCGCGTTCACCTACTCTATCAACTTGATTACCTCCGAATGGGTTTCATTCTTTATTGTGGAGAGAGAGAGAGAGAGAGAGTTTTTTGAAAGTGTGAATTACATGGAAATGTTTTACCTACTCATCCCAGAAGAAAATATTTTCCATATTTTTGAGGAAAACATGGTTACATAATTAATTTTAGGAAAATATTTTTTATGAAAAAAATGATAATCAAACATCTCAAAAGTAAAAATTTGGGTAGAAAAATGACATTTTCATAAAAAGTAAAGCCAATCAAACGCACCTTAATATTAAGTTTTGATATGTTGAATGGAAAGTAGCAAAGAAATGTTATATGAATAAATAAGTTATAAAAATTAAGTGTTTTAATTCTATAAAGGGAAATTTACGACGGCAGGTCCCATACATTTTAAAAGTGTAGCGGTCTCAAATCTTTAAATCTTTCAAAAATATGTAATGATCCAAAATCTTAAACCTTTAAAGATTTTCATCCAAAATTTGCTAATTGATAAAAAGTCAAATATTTTCCATTAATTTGATCAATTTTAAAATGATTATTCTCCATGTACATTGGGGTGTCCATAATGGACACCCGATACCCCCTATTGGATGGAGTGTCGGTGGGGCCGGGTGTCCATTATGGACACCCTTATGGACCACTAACACTACCCATTTTAAAAAGGACAAGATGATATTTCAACATTTTTTAATTAAAATAATTTAAAATATAGCCCCTGTTTGGTACATATTATTTTTTTCATTCTCATTCTTCTACTCATTTTCAACCACACATTCTTCAATAAAAAAATATTTTCCATTACATCAATAACTTTTTTTTTTCAACCACATATTATCCATCAATCTATTATTCCAAAATTCATTCTTCCAAAATAATGTTGCTCAAACACACCCATAANTATACCCATGTTTGGTACACATTATTTTTTTCATTTTCATTCTTCTACTCATTTTCAATCACACATTTTTCAATAAAATAATATTTTCTATCACATCAATAACTTTTCCTTTTTTTTCAACCACATATTATCCATCAATCTATTATTCCAAAATTCATTCTTCCAAAATAATGTTGCTCAAACACACCCATAAAAACAAAAACAAAAAAAAAACAAAAAAAAACAAAAATTGATAAAATATATATATTTTTTTTTTCAAAAACTTTCACTTTCCACAATCCACCCAACCCCAATGTCCAATCCATCCAATCCCATTTGTTTTTGGTTTGTAAGCCCTTGTTTGGTACATATTAAAATTTTTATTTTCATTTTTCTACTCATTTTCAAATTTCAATCACACATTCTTCAATAAATAATATTTTAAATCACATCAATAATTTTTTCTTCTTTTTCAATCACACAATCTCCATCAATCTACTATTACAATATACATTCTTACAAAATAATGTGGTTCAAACATACCCTAAGTCTCAAATAGACACGTCGCTTGACCTGCAGCCTCAACAAAATTCGCCATCACGGCATCACCTCATTTACCCCACAGTCCCCACTTCCACCAACCCCATTTTTCTCATCCCATTAACACCATTTCATCCTAACACGAACATTTAAAGAATTAAGAAGAAATAAAAAATGATAAATAATTTTTTCTTCAAAACCAACATAGTGGTGGTGGCTATGGTGCCTTCCCCTACAATGGGTGGGTTGGGTGTTGAGGGTAGACCATAATTTTCATGAACCGATTGAAATTTTTATAACGTGTTGATTGTAAGTGTTTATATTTGTTATGCAGAAAATTCTCTGTTATGAGAATTGAAATTGTTTACGAAAAGGTTCTTATAAAATTTTTCAAGTGACGTTATTAAGAGGATGCGTTACTAGAAGGCGGTCATGGATCGTCTTGGAATGAGATTTGGAGATCCTTATAGTCTCACATGATATTAATATTTTGAGGTGTGTTTGAGGTATACCTATACGACTATACAATTTTTTCATGAAAGATCATAATCCACGATTTTCCCCTTGTTTTAAATTTTTTTCACGCAAAACTTTTATTGTTTTTCTCTTTTATATTATTTATTAGTTTTTGCTATGTATACTCCGATGTACATGCCTTCACAGTAGGGAGCTCCCGATTTTTTTATTGGACACGGACCCCCATATTGTGAGGGAACTATACATCGTGGTGTCACCCCGACATGACAGCCCCGATGTACAAGTAGTAAAACTCTTATTTCTTTGACTTCTTTATAACTTATTTGAACAATGCTCATGTGGATAAATAAAGAAATTTGTCTCGATTTCCAACATGTACGGCATGGTGTTGTTTGTGTTATTAAGCCCCTATTTGACGACTATTATTTCAAAATTCTTTAATTTTCATACTTATTTTTAACCATACATTTACAACAAAAACATTTTGCATGTAAACCCAAATTTTTTTTCAATTTTTTAACCACACATTCTTTGAAAAATCACTATTCAATTTAAAACTCCATTTTTCCTCAAAATAATGGCCATCAAAGAGGGAGTATAATTTAGAAAGATGTTTGCATAAATAATCTTTGATGATGACAAAAAAACCGCAGATAACTATGATAGTTTGACTGCGTAACAGATGCAATGAGATTTGGATCAAGCTACACGTACCCAATTTTCTACATAATGGATTACCGAATCGACAAGTGGCGACCCTCTATTGGGGGCACAATTATTGATGATTATTT